>PYAF01001714.1:1920381-1936843 GCA_007407185.1 Glycine tomentella | reverse complement strand
TTAAAAAAAACAATTATTAAAAAAGAATAATTCATTACATTGGTAATAAAAAAAATTATTACGTTGGAATTTTTCTATTTCTTAACTCTTGAACACATTGCATTTGATGCGTATGAAAGTAAGTTATTTTAAAATTAATTTTATAATTTACCTTCTTAATATGAAATAATTATAATTAAATGTGAGATTTATAATATTTAATATTTTTTCAATGAGATAAAGGTTTTGAGTTTATGAATTTATGTTAAAACAATAATAACTTTAAAACAGAAGAAATATTATCTAACTCACATTAAATATGCGATATAATTTTCTAGAAAAAATAATTATTAATAATAAATTAACTTAAGTTTTGCTAAATTAACAAATAACAACTATTCTAAAGATAATTATTAAATAATTATAAATGCTACCAATATATTTTTTTAAGATAAATTAGATACTTTTTATTTAAAGTTAAAAATTAATTTAGAGAAATAAAATTATATACTAATCATATTTTACATTTGATACCAATGGTCTAGTACAATATTTTTAATATAGCCTAAAGAAGCCCTCAAAAGAAAAAAAAAAAAAAACTTTTTACTCATTCATTCTTACCATACCCTAAAAGAGGACGGGTCTACGGTGCGTAACTGAAACTCATTACACATCGTAGTAATTTTTTTCACCATCAAATTATCACTATTTTAATCTAACAGTTATGACTTAATGTGCTCAACTTTGTGTTAGTACACTAGATTATAGGACCCAACTTTGTAGGTTGCACAATCCATCGAGGCAGCAGAGCACAACTTTTGACATTGTTTTTGTCCGCTGATTCAATAGCGTCCACCATGATCAACGCCGTGCCACCGCCGGAGTGTTCACGGGTGTTGAGTCCTAATATTTCTTTGTGTCTATAGGTCCCAATCCATGAAAGAATAAATCTTCAGCATAAGTAAGCTTAGGATCCTTGCAAAAAATTTCATTCACCAACACTACACATTAAAAACCAAATCACAAATAAACTTTTATGATGACTATTCAAGACGGTGCCCAAAGCAACCCCCTCAGGCTTGAATTCAAGATGATGTTGAAGAGATTGAAAATTTTCAAACTTGAATTGATTTTCAGACCGATTTGTTGATGCGTTTGAAAAAAAATTAAACTTGAATTGATTTGGGGCCTATGATTAGTTGTATTGTTCAGAGAAAATAATCGAAGGGAAGGATGGCGAGAAAGAACCAAAGAGGGTGGCAGGGATGGCGCCTTAAAGGAGGTTCTGGGAGAGGTCGAAGTGACCGCTTCACCTTCCTCACCACGGACGATGGCAGCCCAGACAGTTTCCTCGCCTACCGCTTCACCTTCCACACTGTGGACGACCATAACGCCATCGCGGATATCCCGACGCCGCCATGGACGACTACGACATCGTTGTGCAACCGAGTCATTTTCAACCACTCGACACCAATGGCAGTGACGATAAAAGGTATACTCGAGAGAGAGCGACAGGGAGAGATGAACATTGGAATTGGAGAGGAAGAGGTTGAATGGCGATGGTGGTGAGCGAAGGGAACAGAGCGACGAGGAGTAGAGTCTTGAAGAAGGAAACGTGGTGGCGACGACGGGGTCGGTCGGAGAGGGAGGCGTGGTGGAGACGACGGAGTGGGTTGGAGAAGACGGAGGAAAGAGAAGGACAATTTTAGAAAAGTGCGGATTTTCAAGAAAAGGAATCCTATGATATGTTGGGAATATCTTATGATAATCATTCTTTTTAATTTATTCTGATGTGAACATGTCTATTGTAAATTTGTAATCTCATTTTGTTGAACTGTATGATGAAAATTTTAATGAATCCAACGCCTCCTATTTCTTTCTCACAGTGCGAAAAATGTTTTGGTCTCGTAGAATCCGTCCTAAAAGAGTACATATTTGTAGTTGTTGTTTTTTTTTAGCAAACAAATTTGTGAATGTAATTTGTAAGTATCAAAGTAAAGAAGAAGAAGAAGCAGAAGAAAAATAAAAGTGAAATATGGTTGAGCGAACCCCTTACTCCCTTAGTCGGAGCATGAATTGGATACCGACATCACACGGTGGAAGATGAGAATGTCTCCAAAGCTCCCTTTACATCTCTTCCCTTGGCTCCTCCTACTAACATTCGCATCTCTCTATTTCTTCTCTTCATTCCTCTCTCTCAGCACATTCTCTTCTTCTTCTTCATCCCTCTCAATCTCCAACACCTGCAACCTCTTCAGAGGCCACTGGGTCTCCGATCCCAACCACACCCCTCTCTACGACCAAACATGCCCCTTCCACCGCAACGCATGGAACTGCCTCCGGAACGAGCGCCAGAACATGACCCTCATCAACTCGTGGAGGTGGGTCCCACAAAGCTGCCACTTGCCCCGGATCGACCCGGTTCGGTTTCTGGGTACGATGAAGAATAAAAATATTGGGTTTGTTGGGGATTCCCTCAATGAGAATTTCTTGGCTTCATTTCTCTGCATTCTTAGTGTCGCTGATAAGGGTGCGAAGAAGTGGAAAAAGAAGGGTGCTTGGAGGGGTGCCTATTTCCCCAAATTCAATGTCACCGTCGCTTATCACCGTGCCGTTTTGCTCTCTAGATACCAGTAATGTGCTCATTAAGCATTTTTCTTTTTGTTCTGAATTTGGCAAATAGATATGTACTACTTTTTCTTTTTACTGGGATTTCAGTAGTGATTCATTGGTATGTATGTGACTCGTTGCTAAATAGTTTGTCAGTGCATTTTACATGAAGGGGTGGCTGCAAGTATGCAACTTTATGTATGTCAAGTTTAAAGCTTATTTTGGGGTAGATCATGTAGAGAATTAGCTTAGATTCTTAGAGATATGTTTAGGATGAGGTATTGAACTTTTGGTGAGAAATTGTTGGCAACCTGGTGGTACTAGGTTGTATTGGGTAAAAGTTAGGCAAAAGTTATGAGATTTAAGGTATGATGCGTTGTTGATAGTCAACACTCATTGTTGAGAGGCGAGTGCCAGTGGAATCATGTTTGATAAGTTTCAGTGGTTAAAACAATAAACTTGTTCATGAATTGAAATAGTAGTGTTTGAATTTTAAACAGGGCAAGTGATGCTCTAGTTGGCAGATGTAGTTAATGACTGGAAGTTCTTGCTGGGTTGCAAGTTGCAACTCTGACCTATCCTTCTTGTCTATACATTGTCCTGCTGTTGGTTCACAGTTTTGCCTATATTTGTGAATAGGATGTTTCTATTTTATGGTTAATTATCCTTTACTGATTGAAGCCTACACAGCTCATTTTATGGATCAGAAACACATATAGGCATGGGCTGAAGCCCTTCTTTTGGAATAGTTTATGATGATTCATTAATTCGTTAGAAACACACAAATGCAAAGACTACTGCATCTCAGAAATCTAAGCAAATACATTTTATCCACCCTTTTATTTTGAAGGTGCATACATTTCTGTTACAGCATTTGCATTGTATTTGTATTGACAAATTCACTTGTCTGATGCATCATATTGATTCCTTTATGTTTTTCTACCAAAAAATCCATTATACTACGGTATATACGTGCACCTGAACAAAGATACATTGGGCTTCTTATTCCTCACATTTCCTATTTTAGGATCTTAAGAATAGATTTACTTCATTTTGGCTATTAAAATATGTTTGTGTATATTAGATGGCTTCTATTTGCTTTAGTTTCAATACCACTAGTATGTTTAATTGTAATTTTAACATGGCATTGGGAACTTTTAAATTAGGCAATGATGATTATATTGGAGACTTCGAGTAAATATTTGTTATAACTGAATTTGATAAAAATTGGGAATAAAGATGGCAATCAAAAAAGTCGACCATCTCTGTTTCCTTTTTTCGCCTTGTTTGAGTATGTTCTTGACAGTTTCAACTTTCAGCTTATTTCTCTTGAAAATTTTCATCTACTGACTCTGTCTTAATTAATTGTATTATTTTACTTTGTTTCTTTGGTGTGAATTTTGAAATGGAAACCTTATTTGCTCATTATTAATTAAACAAAGGTGGCAGCCAAAACAATCTGAAGCTGGGGTGAAAGATGAATCAGAAGGCTTTTATCGAGTTGATGTTGATGTTCCTGCTGATGATTGGGCTAAAATTGCTGGTTTCTATGATGTTTTGGTGTTTAATACTGGCCACTGGTAATTCTTTCTTCATTTTCCTGAATTTTGTAACTTCTGGATGATGCAGTACCAACTTGATTATTAAAAGCATTGTTATAAAGCAATCAACTTGATTGAATTAAATAAGCAATGATAGTTAAAACTTAAAACATTGAAAATAACTTGGAGTATTATCTATGTTGCAACTGATCTCTAGTTAATTTTTGGGTTACCCAAGTATTTTTATGAACTGTTCTGATGATTGAAAATTGAATACATAGTTAATTTATTTTGTCTTTAATAGGTGGAATAGGGACAAATTCCCGAAAGAGAAACCTCTTGTCTTTTATAAAGCAGGACAACCAATAGTTCCGCCACTTGGGATGTTGGATGGACTTAAAGTTGTTCTTACTAACATGGTCACATACATTCAAAAAGAATTTCCTGGAAACACACTTAAATTCTGGCGATTACAATCCCCAAGGCACTTTTATGGTGGTGACTGGAATCAAAATGGGAGCTGCTTGTTCAACGAGCCCCTTGAGGAGGATGAGGTTTGTATTTCTGAAACTTGCCTTGATTTTTATGTCTCCTAGGTAATGTTTTTTCCCCCATACAATGCTAATCCCTTTCATGGTCCTCCCAACTGGTTGTGCTATGAAATTGCAACACTTTAGGACTTTCTTTCCTGAATTTCATTGTCATGTACCTGTGTAACTTCTCACATAAACATCCAACTATGGCTGGCATTTGATAGAAGTTTTAATTGAAACAACTTGAATGCCTCACCGTTTTCTGAGGGACCTGTTGAATTGTGTTTCATGCCCCATGTGCTTTTAAGCATTAGCTTAAGGAATGATATACTAATACCTGGACAGCTTGACTTATGGTTTGAACCCAGGAACAACGGAGTTAACAAGGAAGCGAGACTGTTGAATTTTGTAATTGAAGGAGCATTACGAGGCACTAACATTCAATTGCTTGACTTGACTCATTTAAGTGAGTTTAGAGCCGATGCTCATCCGGCAATTTGGTTAGGAAAGAAGGATGCAGTGGCAATTTGGGGTCAGGATTGCATGCATTGGTGTCTGCCTGGTGTTCCTGACACTTGGGTTGATATATTGTCACAACTGATCCATGATGGCTTAGGAAGAACTGGTGGGCTATAGAACTTGAAGAAGCTGTTCAAATTGAATCTTACATACCATGAACTGTAAACTTCCACCGAGACGTTGGGGGGCATGCTGACAAGTTCTGGGACCAAGATATGAGAATTTTGGGTTGTGCTTGAAATGTTCAAGGCTGATCTTGGTTGGAAGGAAAGGTTTGATGAAGGAAGGAAGTGACTGATTGGTCGAGCATAAGCTATACTGAAAGCAGCTCTGATCTAAATGCCATTCATCATAGGGCCTTAACTTGTCAAATACAGCATTTTACCATTTATTCCTTTCATTCAGATGATTATTGCTGTTGTTGATACGTAATCTATTCAAAGTTTTGATATTTAGCAAGTGCAATACATATTTACGTCAGACTAACTAGCTTGTGAGGGAAATTTTAATGAGCAATGAGTGCATTATTCTTTTTATTTAATTAACTATAAGTTGTGTGACCCAAAACTGATGGTGTTGCACGATTGATCAATCAAATCCATAGAAGATATTAATCAACAAAAGGAGATGGGCGGGCCAAATGAAATCCGTAGAGCCTATAACCACAGCCACACTTTGTAATTATATTGTGATCTAGATGGCACACATACCATTCCTATTTGTGAATGCTTTGAATTATATTATCTCTGGTGTTATTTATAAAAAAAAAAAAATTATGTTTTTCAGTTTTTCTTTGATACAAATAAGAAATGATGACTAATTTTTAAACTTACTTAGGGTTAAATTTCGTTTATAGTTCTAATTTATTTTTAATACTATTTATTAGATATTCATTTATTGGATTATGAGTACTGAAATTAAATTTGACTATCACTCACAAAATTTAGACTTAAGAATATTTTTAGAATAAAAATTGATTTATAGTAATATTAATTTAAAACAATTAATTTAACTACTTTCATTAATCTTGATGAGTTACCTTATGTTTTCTTATATACAAGACAAGAGATTGAACCATTCTGGTCTTGATGAGTTATCTTATGTTTTCTTATATATAAGACTAGAGATAGAACCATTCTAAACACGGTTAGTATATATATCCTAGTTCTTTCAAGTGACTTCATGTAAACATGTTCTCTCAATTTAATCCATTGATTTGGTCATATCATAAAAGAGAATTTAGTAAGCATGTTTATATAATAGTAGTATATACAAATTACACAAGTGGCAAAATGGACCTAAACTGTAATATCCTCAAATATATATATTTATCCATATATATATATATATATATATATTTTAATAGAATAAGTAATATTGTCAAAAATAAATTTTTAGTAGAATAAGGACAAAAAAAATTAGTCTTCAGCCACGTGAAAATTTCAGCTGAATCCAAATCCTTAGAAAAAATCTTTTTAGCTATACATGTGGTAAGGAGAAATCAAGTTTAGTTAACAAGCTTCCACGTAAAGCCATGCATTAATGAGATAAAAAATTTGTAATGATTGACTTGATAAAAATCTCCCAAAAACTAGTTACATAGTAACCAAACTATATCTTACCCGGTTATAATTTAGGGATTCCTTTAAAATCCAACCAAATAAACCCTTATAAATACCACTGTACCCAGAAAACACTTACACCCAAAAATCATTAACCGCTCCTTCTTTTCCTAAACCTTCTCTAACATTTTCTCTCACGTAAAAGTTTCTATCCTATTTCAGACCATCCCTATTCAATCCATCAAAATTTTTCACAGGGCATAGGCTTTAATCTCTAAATTAGAAAATAATTAAGTTTAATCTATTTATTTATTACACCATTATTAGCTTTTAGTTTAGTTAAAAATTAAAGTTTTACAATGTTAATTTAGAAATAGGATACGGTGATTTTTTTAGCAAGTATATGCAGGGACATATAATATATAGGACATTGAATATATTTGAATTGTTTTAGATGTTGTTAATAATAATTGGAATTAGAAAGGGAATAGCATAAATGAACAGTACGTAAGAAGACTTGAATATTAGAATAATAGGTAATGGCTAATTATGTACGAGACTCGGCATCTCTGCACGGCCGGAACTATACTAACTTAGTATGTCCACATCTCGGCATTCCTACTCACTTATTAATTACCTACCTCAGCATCTTTGCTATAAACTATCCCGATAATATCTTCAACCCAAATTGCACATACCTCGGCATCACCCACCAGCTTAAACCAGTCACAAGAAATAAGTACTTGACCGCATACCTTGATATAACAGACCTATACACTACTTCCTCACGTAACATATTCCGGTCAGCTTGATAGAATACCACGGCACCCTATTCACTTACCATACATGCACCTCGGCATGGCTGAATTTTCCTCACATCCTACACTCTTACACTTATGCAACTCTGCACCTGCCGTGTTCCTCTTATTTATTAACTATATATTGATGCACTTGTCTCACACTTGGCCTGTACCCTTCTCGGCATCCTACATGCAAGCCCGGCCATACACTCAACCCGGCATGAATTGAATCTCGGCACCTTTACACTATAGCCTTCCCGATAACGTCACTTATCATGCCCCACTGCACCCCCATGCAATCTCGGCCATCCCATATGCTATACCTCGGCATCATGCACTTCAAAGTATCTCGGCAAATCAGAAGCATACCACATACCATGTAGCATGTTTCTTCCTTATGTACATATATATATATATATATATATATATCCACCTCGGCCCTCAACACAAGCTCGGCATGACCTGCACCACTGGCCATATCTCAGCCTTGCAACCAACCCGGCACCACCCAGCACAGGCAAACTCGGATACCCACAGTGTCTGTAAGACCGACCACATCTACCCCGGCATCATCTCTAGTACCCAATGTTCGGACCCATGCCTACAAACTGTTAAATATACAAAAAACGAGAATGAACCCGGCTTCCATGCAACCCATACTCGGAACTTCTACTCCTTTTCCACCTGGGTATGGCCGGATTCCACTCATTCACCTCGGCTTTCAGTTGCAACCCATAAACCATGCAGTTGCTGTCAGCTTGAACACTGTCTCGGCAACCATGCATGACCAGCCATCCTATACCCGGCATCAAACAACTACCTCGGCACTTACCATAAAACCTCACGAGCCATGCAAAGCCATCTCGGCAACCATGCATGCAGGACCAGCTACCCCGTAAGCTGTACTCGGCAGCCCTGTCATCACCTCGGCAAGTCCGAGCTTAGTTCCTATTCAAGCCCGATTATAGTGCATATGTAGGTTATAGTTACCTCGGCATCACTCCACTACCCCTGCAATTCCAGATAAATTCACGTACCTTGCATACATATTATGGCAACTATGCAAAACCGGCCATGAGAATACCACGGCACTCATGCCACTCAACAAATTCCACAGCTCGGATATCTCGGCACGAAATGCATAATTTCACAGGACAAGCATAGCACATGAAAATACCCGGCTAGCTCACCAACCACACAAATAACTAGCATACATACCTCGGCCTCTCTATCTAAACTCCTGGATATACTAAAAACCAAGCCGTTTCCTAGCTACACTTAGTTAACTATATCCCGGTTTCATTCTTATAATTATAATTATATATATATATATATAAATCCTAATTAAACCTATGAAAATGAATATCCAAGGTAGAACTAATACTAGAACAGTATTTAATATATATATATATATATATATATATATATATTTATAATAATTAAATTATTCTAACCAGATCTTGGCTATATATATATATTAAATAATAGGATAATATTGGTGGCTCATAAATATTTATTTAAGATGATACAATTTTACGTGGACATGGTATGAAATATTATCTACCTTGAAGAAGGGATAATATCTCGCTTACATTATAAATGTTATGCGATGAATAAGATTGATCTGGGTTTCAAGACCGGACCTATGATTTTAAGATTGATCCGAGTTTCAAATGCTGGAAATCGAACCTATGATTTTTATGAGATTGACCCGAGTTTCATATGACTGGAGATCGGGCCTATGATATTCAAGAGATCAGGTGCTAATACATGGAAATTCATGCATGATTAGCGTAAGACGGCCGCAACATTCCTACATAATGTACATATGTAGAGGCCATGTGCACATGTGACCATTGCATTTCATCCCATGCATTCATACATTCATGCATTCATATATATATATATATATATATATATATATATTTATATTGAATTATTTACTAATATGTTGAAGTGTTTGATGAATTAGCCTTGCTTTATTTACTAACCTACTAACGTGTTTGGTGGTTTAGATTTGCCTACTGAGAAATTTATTTCTCACTAGATTTATTTAATGTTTTATTTTAGATGGCATACTTTTATTGACGCATTGGATATTGCATGGTATGTGAAAAAAAGACTGTTATGTAGCCTGTGCTGCGTGCTCATATTACTTCGACGCTCATTTTTCCAATCTCCCGGAGACCATGTTGTGAACCTTGTAAAAATATTTGAGATAATCTGATGTTGGAATGTAGATTAGAGATGATGATATAAAATAAAAGAGGCATGACATATGATGTATGTATATATCTAGTTCCTTTTGATTTTAAATTTCTTTTGTTTCTACCTATATTTATATTTTTCGTTAAAAAACAAAAGGATAAAATAATAAAAATTAAAATAAGTAAATAAATAAGTAAGTAATTAAATAAATAAAGAAAATTAGTTAGGATGTTACATAAACTCTATGGGCACCCACAATAATATTCACAAAGAGGGAGAGTAATTACTCATTTATTGGGGTTGAGAATAAGGGTGGGTATTTATTAGCATTTTTTTGCGATGATGGGTGTGGGTATGAATATTATAATAATCACCCTGTTCCACTCCGCACATCCCATATATATTACATATTAATGTCATTAAAATATGTTACTGAAATAAATAATTTATATTATACATATACTTATGTGTAAAAAAATAATTATATTTTCTAATTCAATTGGTATTTTAAAGTCAATGTTCATGTTTTCTAATTCAAGTGTTGATATTGTAATTGAGGTTATTGGACTGAGGATGTGTCATATTGATTTTATTTCATGTAAGCACTTTTTTTATGTTAGGAAAGTAGAATACAATCATGATTTTGGTTTGTAAATTTCATGTTAACAGTGTTGAGACCAATATTATCCCTATGTTTTCAAATAGCATTTTGGTTTTGGATTGTCTTGTAAATCCCGAATATTATTTTGTGTAGAATGATGGTATTATATTTAACATACATTATATTACATTTGTTTCACTTTATTTAAAAATATTGAATTATTATTTACTTTTTTGTATAAATTTATTACTTCGTTGATAGGTCTTAAAGAGTATCATCATCACATGATGTTTAAGTTTAATTAAAGTTTTTGTTAAGCGATTAGAACATTAACTTTAAGAATTATTATGCTGAATAATTATCTTTATAATGTTATTTATTTATGATTTATGTTTGAACGAATCATATTATATTTGCTTATTTTAATAGTGTGTGAATTTTTTTAATGTTATTTTGGATTATATTATGAGTGAATTTTCAATTTGCTTGTAGTAATTTTTTAATTAATATATATTTTTTATTAATTAACTTTATACATAAATAAAGTGTGGGTCGCAAGTTATGAGTATATAGGCATCCAACGAATATAAATATAAAGCTGAATATGAATATTTTTTTCAAATATAAATATAAAAATGAATATTATAAGACTGTCAAAGCTGTACTGCACTCTTAAAATATATAGAGACATTCACAAACTCATCAAAAAAAGACCTGTCTGCATGGTCCAATTGTGGCTTCTGCTGGACAGTATGGAGCATAGACACTTAAATATTTGCACACCGCTTTTTGATAACATCATAATTGATGTGAACATGGCAGAACCGTTCTGGACAAGTTTCTCTGGTTGGCAGAGATCCATGTGAGAGCATGCTATAGGTTTATATAACCCTCATAGCTACCAGAATATGATGCATTTCCAAGAGTTAAGTGAGATCTTAGTGTAGTTGCATCAGGCTCACTAGATTAATTTATAATGCTATCTCCAAGATGAAGTAAACCTTGGTGGTAAAAATGGATTGCAATGATCTAGTTCACAATGTGAGCATCAAAGTCAACATTTCTGTATACATTCCACCTTAAGTCCTTAATCAACGGCGAGAAAGACTTAATAATAAAACAATTGGGAAAAATAAAATGGGAGAAGGGTTTAGCTTTACAAAAAGTCAATATTTAGTGCATAACTTAAGTATTTTTAACGTTGTTCTATAATTTAAATTACAGACTTAATTTTAATAATAAAAAATATTAAACATTACACAAATACTTAAAAATTGACACTACCAACCAATCAAAAAATATTATTGATATGACTTTTAAATTCATGTCTAATGTCAATGTTTTTTAGAGCTGCCTAAAATTAAGTAACATCACTTAATAAAAAATTTACCATTGAAGTACATGAACCGACATTGTTTATCTAAGCATAGTTGCTTAAAATTTGTTAAAATAAAATAAAATTATGATACAAAGGAGAAAATTTAATGGATTATAAAACCTCAAAATTAAGTTAAATACTCATTTTAACAATCTTAACATTGAAGTGATTTTTTTTAGAGTGTTTCAGTTTATGTGACATTATAAGACTTACAAAATTAAGATAAATAATTCATTTAAACAATTATGTATTATTAATACTATAAGTAATTACCGTAAAAATTAACAAAATTATAATAATGTTTATTATTTGTTGGATTTGGATTACAGTTTAACATTACTGTCACTGTCAGTGCATAATCTAGTGTCTCTATTTTCTTATGGTTATGGAAATTAAGATCCTTGCCGACCATTAGGCATTGGTATGTGCAGGTCATATTTTGTGTCTATTGGTTTCACTATAACCAAAATTTGGTAACTGATTAAAAAAATTGATTCTCCACGTGCACAAGACTGAAAAGGAAATTGATTGTCATTGAACCAGTAGGTGAGTTTTAGATTTGTGGGAAAGGTTCCTACCATGGATTGAGCAAACGCTTGCCTAAATCATAATTTCGAATATTTCAACTGAAATCCAGATACACAAGCATGGACGGCAAATGCGAGCCATTTATGGACAAAATCCCTTTGTTGTTTTCTGTTAGGTGCTCTGGCAATCCAACAATGGTTTGATATATAGAGTCTTGTGATCCAGCGAGGCACTGTTATGCATCTTTTGTATTTAAGAAGTATAGAATGGTTAGAGTTAAAAATATGAGAAAGACTGAAAGAGCACGCACGATGAAAAAAACAGTTTTGAAGAGGAGCTCATAAGTCATAAGCATACAACACTGACATATTACCAGTAACTGCAGAACCAGATACTGATAGCCAACCGGAGTTTGAGTTGAGAATGAAGATATGCATATTGAAACTGGTAGTACTGAAAAAACACAGATTTGGACGAAGATAATGAAGTAAAAGAGTGTATTCAAGAGTATTAATTAATTACAGAATACCCAGCACTCATGCAATTATCATGAAAGTCTCCTATAACAATCGGCAAGGTGTTACTACCTCTGGTCCTTTTTATAAGAAACAAGTGGTAGTGTATTTTTACACTATAATAACTTGTTTCTTAGGTAAATCATGACTAAAAGATAAACAGGATAAGAGATCAAAACCAAGAATCAAATAAACGTCTTTGACTCATTTATACTCCACTCTAACAGATGTTATTAAAAATACAAGAATCATCTGTTGTCAAGAGGATCATGAATTTACAACTGCTCAATATCAAGCTCATTGAGAAAAAAAATATAAAATGTTGAATTCAATTACTTCTGTATAATGTTAAAAAGAATTGAAAAAAATAGCCTTCAAAGGGCCTCAATCAACTACTGTAGTGTGCAAAATGGCGAGGATTGCAGCCCCCACAGGAATCAAATAAAACTAAACCAATTGAAGAAGAATCTACTTCTGAACCCGTTCCATCTTGACTCTGATCTTTTCTTCAATCAAGGAAGTTTCTGTCTCAAGATCATACATTCTGTTAAGGGCGTGCATATTCTCAAGTACTTCACTCAGACTATCATTTTTCCCATCACACCTTAGGTGCTGCATGGGACCATGAAGTAGTTTATTCACAATACCCATACTAAGGGCATAAATTGCATCTTTGTGTTGCTTTGAGACATCAGGGCCCATCTTCGATAAACATTTCTCCATCTCAGAGGCTCTTATTCTCTCAACATAAGCTCTAAACTTCTTAATAGTAGGAACAGTTTCCAGAGAGTCTTTCCACGCTTCGAATTTATTCAACTCCTCTAGTATAATTCCTCGGGCTTCCTCAGCTTTCTGAAGCCTGTCCTCCTTGTTAGCTGCAACAACTTCCTTCAGATCATCCACATTGTACACAAGTGCAGTCTCCAGATCCGAGACACTCGGTTCCACATTCCTAGGAATAGAAATATCAACAAAAAGCCGCCTTCTCCCATGACTAACAAGAGGAAGCATCTGCACATTCTCTTCAGAAAACAATGGTGATTCAGATGTCGTGCCGGTGAAGATCACATCAGCTTCGGCAGCACACGCCAGCATTTCTGAAATTGGTCTAAACAGAATCTCAACATCCTTCAACTCTTTCCGAATGGCATTAACTTTCTCTTCAGTCCTGTTAACAACAACCATCTTTCTGCACCCTTTGGCAGCCAAATGCTTAATCACAAGCTTCCCCATCTTCCCAGCACCAACCACCAACACTCCAGAATCAGCAAAGGAGGAATCAGGTAGCTTCATCAGTGCAAGCTCCACAGCAGCCGAGCTTACAGAAACTGATCCAGATGAAATGTTAGTCTCAGTTCTAACCCGTTTCCCAACTGATATCGCCTGCTTGAACAAACCACTGATTTTCTTATCAAAACCAGGCACTCCTTGTCCAGCTTTCACAACCTGCTTCACCTGAGAAAGAATTTGACCTTCCCCGAGAACAAGCGAGTCAAGCCCCGACGCCACTTCAAATAGATGCTGCGTGGCGTCCGCGTTATACAGCAAAACTTGGTGCTCCCAAAGCTCGGGTATTGAAATCCCACTCACCTAAACAAAAAACACAACCATGAGTTTTCCTTTCCAATTGAAAACAATAACTTAACATGGATAAATCACCTATTTAGTCCATGATCCTAGTCCCTGAAACTAAGAAAACTCATAAAAAATATCCTTGGAATTACAATCCGTCAATCACGTTGGTCCAACTGATGTGACCTAAGTGATAATATTAACATATGTGCAGGGACCAAACAATAAGTAATTAAGTTTGGCAAATGCTAACCAATGTCCTTAGGGCATTAGTTAAGGAACTAAAAGGAGAAAAAAAAAATCTGGAATGCGCAAAATTGCTTGTCCATGACTTTTTTACGCTCTTCTATGATTTCTTCAATAAATAATTTTTTCTTTTAGTTTCTTAACCAACTCTCTAAGCAATCAATGTCCTAAGTAAACTGGTTAGCAACTTATCGAAACATTTATTTGAAATCTTCTTAGTTGCATGGATCCACGTAATACTGTCGAACACTTTCAAGGACAAAAAAGATGATTTACCCAAAAGAACATTCTTAACTTGTAAAAGCATAATATACCTTAGACATCCAATCAGTAACCTCCTTAACACCACGGTGCTGAGAGAGAGCCACAACATAGATCTCCATGCGATTGCACGTGCTGAGAACCGCGGCTTCTTCGATATGATTCAAAGCGCAAAGGTCCTTGATGACCTGAGCCCAATGCGATTCTGGAATGGACAGCTTCTCACGCATCTCAACGGGAGCAGTGTGAATGTTAAGCCCTATGCAAATAATGCTACTCTTTTCCTTCGTATATCCTAATACCACAAAACAAATCAAAGCAATTCAATTTCAACTCCACATTCTATGATGCATTATTTAATGTTTATCAATCAAATGAAACGGTTAAAAAATGAATTTTCAGAAATTGTGAATGGAGGGAGAGGAATGAGGACTTACTGTCGGCGGCGGAAGTTTTGAGCAACTCGAGAGGGGAGGGTTTGGAAGCGACGACGTTTTGGGGAAGGGAATTCTTAATGGTATTGTTATCGGAGAAGAAGGGGCACGTGGCGTTGACGGAAAAGCGCGCGCGCGGGAAGGAGAGTTGGGAAGGGGGGAGGTGGAGGGAGCGGCGGAATCGGGCGGAGGAGGAGGAGAGGGAGGTGGTGACGGCAGCGGAGGATCCACCGACGGCCGCCATGGGAATTGGTGAAGGAAGGAATGAAAAGTGCGATGAAATGGAATGAATAATAAGAGTTTTTGAAGGAGGAAGAATGGGTGCGCTTTGTTTGACCATCCAAAAAGTGAGGTTGGGTTTATATTAATATGGGATTATGGGATAGATCATGGTGTGCCAGTTGTCTCCAAACCCATTCTTTAACAACCATATTGGACCAAATTATATTTCGTACCACCAAAAATACGGGATTTGAATTTTTAAATAGGCATCTTTTACTTATCTTTATTTTTTTTACTTCATGATAAAACAGTTAAAAGGATTAAGGAATTAAGCATATATTGAATCGATCTTTTATAGTACTGTTGGTTAGAAAGTAACACGTAAGAGTGTTTCTTTCATAATAAATATAAATATATAAGTTTGTATTTTTTTCCCTTCTTCTAACTAAAACAAAGATAAATATTTAATCTTAAATTTCTTAATCAAAATCTTTTATAATGCATGTTAGAATATGACACGTAAAAGTATTTTTTTCATAATAAATAAACATATAAGTTTATATCCTTTTCTTCTCCTTTTAACTAAAATAGATAAATACTCAATCTTAAATTTCTCAATATATTAAATCAAATCAATCTTTTATAATGTTTGTTAGAAGGTTACACACAAAAGTGTTTGTTTCATAATAAGTAAGTATATAAGTTTATATCATTTCTTTTTCTTCTTCTAACTAAAATAGATAAATATTCAATCTTAAATTTCTCAATATATTGAATCAAATCAATCTTTTATAATGGTTGTTAGAAGGTGACGTACAAGAGTATTTGTTTCATGTAAGTATACAAGTTCATTTTTTTCTTCTTATAACTAAAACAGATAAATATTCAATCTTAAATTTTTCAAGATACTAAATCAATCTTTATAATGTCTGTTAGAAGGTAACATGCAAAAG
>PYAF01001714.1:1841054-1920281 GCA_007407185.1 Glycine tomentella | reverse complement strand
AGAAGGTGACGTACAAGAGTATTTGTTTCATGTAAGTATACAAGTTCATTTTTTTCTTCTTATAACTAAAACAGATAAATATTCAATCTTAAATTTTTCAAGATACTAAATCAATCTTTATAATGTCTGTTAGAAGGTAACATGCAAAAGTATTTATTTCATAATAAGTAAGTATACAAGTTCATATTTTTTTTTTGTTCTTCTTCTAACTAAAACAGATAAATTTTCAATCTTAAATTTTCTAATATACTGAATCAATCTTTTAAATGTCTGTTAGAAGGTGACACGCTAGAGTGTTTATTTCATAATAAGTAAGTATATAAGCTCATATCTTTTTTTTTTCCTAACTAAAACAGATAATATTCCATCTTAAATTTTCTAATATACTGGATCAATAGGGAAAGATTGGCTGAGGAGGAAAGGAGTAATGAAAAAGTTAAAATAAAAATATATCTTTATTTTAATATAGTTCACTTTTTTATTTAGATTATTTATGTCATTTTATATTATATTTCTTTTCCTTTTACTTTCTACACAACTAAACAAGTGCATTTTTTTTTTATCTTATTTTCATTTCATTTTATCTTCTACCGCACAATCTAACAAATTATCTTACTTGATTTGTTTGTAGTGGAAATATTGATTTTGTTTATGCTATTTAATTGGTGTGTTGTTTTAATTTTATTTATTAATTAAATGAGTTAATTTATTTATTTGGATATGATTTAAGACGTGTTTTTTTTTTATCATGAGGTATGTTGAGTGATTGTTGGGTTAGGAGTAATACTAAGGACGTAGAACAGATAGTTTGGCCCTAGAAAATTAAAGAAATAAAAATTCTGTCAGGAGGGTATGTACAGGGGGTGAGACCAAAAATAGTTGGCTGCCACTAATCTGGGACACTACTAGTAATTATGGAGGGTGCAAACAGTGACAATATTGAACTGTCACATGTTGTTTTGACCCTTGTGATAAATAAATTCAGGAAAATTAATCGGAGAGTAAGTACCTGAGTTGAAAGGTACGATTCAATATGGTGTAGGAAGTTACAGAGTGGTACGTTATATATGGCTATAATGGGTTAAAGGGTAAATGGTGCAAGTGTGTCATAGAATTCTAGGATGGACTATATATGTTTTGCTTGTGATGGAGTTAGAAAACATGTCGACTCTTTCCATAAAAGAAAGAACACGACCTCACTCTATACCTTTATGTTTTCTTTTGTATGTTATGGACAAAAGAACCTAAATAACACAATTTAAATAAAAAATTACGAATTTGAGGTTATTTTAAAATTATTTATGAATTTGGGACAGTTGGTCACGTTCAAAATTGGACATTGGGCGTGACTAAATCTGTCTCTAAATCAGTCGCTAAATCGGTTAGCGACCGATTTAGCGACAGAAAATTTGGTTTTTTATTTTTTGTTTGCGATCAAAATATTCCGTCGCAAAAACTGTTAGTGACTCAAATAAAAATAAAAATTGGCGTATTTTGATTTTTGACGTAAAATATCATTTAATATTATTTATTTTTAGTTTTATTTAATTTGAATGTATTTTTAGACTTCATGATAGATATGATATTTTTTACTTTTTTTAATATTTTTTTATTTAGTATATTTGTTTAATATTATATGATTTTATTTAATATATTCTGGATTTTTGATATATATAATTTTTAATATATTATTTTATTTAATATAATTTCTAAATTTTTATATGATTTTGTTTAATATTTTTTGGATTTTATATATATAACTAATTTTTAATATAATATTTTATTTAATAAAATTTTTCAATTTGATTTTGGAATTTGAAAAAATTGAAAATTTTTATTTTTTAATACTTCTCATTTTTTCTAAATTTTTGTAAATAATTTTTTAATATAGAAAGCATTTTAAATAGAATATTATATTTTGATACTTCTCATTTTTTATATCGAGACTACCCCATTAAACATATTATTCTCATCCCTCTCATCATCTCTTTCATCCTATCATAATTTGATAATTCTCTTTCAAAAAAAAGTAGAAGATAATTCCCCATTTCTCTTTTTGTTCCAGTCAAAAGCACGTAGTCAACTAACTCGTCATCAAAACTACATCGAAACTCAGGCTTTCTGTCAATCGGTGACTCAATTGTATAAAATTAGTGTTGTCAAAACATACACATCCAAGCGAGAAAGGGAATTAAAAAGGATCGTCCATCTTTCACGGTGAATGATCAATTGTGCAAGTAAGTTGGTCACCATCTTTATCTTTCTGGGTAAGCACAATGCAATTCTTTGCATTTCAATTTGATTCACTTTGTCTCACGCAGTTCCACTCCTATTTCTAGTGCGCTTTGGAATTAATGGGTGCTATAATTCCGATTATTGTGTGGTGAGTGCACTTTGGAATGAGTGGAACGAGTGATAAAGTGTGGAATGAGTGCGGAAAAGTTAGGAATGAATGTGTTTTGGGATAAATGGGGTTCTAAAAAATATTAAACAAAACCATATACAATTTAGAATATCGAAAAAGTTACAACGGTGCATGATATGTCCTTTAAATGGTGTAACTTTTGATAGAAATGTTCGATTGAGGTGTACGATATGTCGAAATGCTCAAAATTAATAGAAGTAATTAGAAAAATAAAAAATAGCATGTAATTAACTGACTGAATAATTTAAAAAGTAGAAAACAAAAAAATTTTTAGATGTTTGAAGATTAAATCGCAATTTTGAGGCACTTAGAGGTCTTTTTTGGGAAATTTTTTTGACCAAGTCCCCTTTGGAAACTTGCCAGCGGCTTCTCCTCTCAATTTCGAACGCGTGACCACCGATTTCGCCTCAATCGGACATTCCATCAAAAGTTATGACCGTCCGAAGTTTATATACGCATCGCTCCATCTGTGCACGACATGTGTCAGGAATAGGTCACGCCCAGAACTGGGCATGACTGGTCACCCCCAGAGCCAGGCGTGACTAGGGGGGCAGTAATGCCCAGTTCTGGGCGTGACCAACTGCCCTAGATTTGTAAATAGTTTCGAAACAACCTCAAATTCGTAATTTTTTATTTAAATTGTATTATTTAGGTTCTTTTGCCATATGTTATGCTTGGTTAAGATAGATCAGAAGTTCTAGGATCTCGAAGGAGTTCAGCTTGATGGGCCATTAGATGTATCTCACTAATATCTTGTTTGAATATAAGGTTAGAAATTATTTTGAGAATTTATTTACTTGAAAAATATTTCTATTTCTAGTAAAAAAAATTTCAAAAATACTTATGACTTATATG
Organism: Glycine tomentella; assembly: GCA_007407185.1. Lineage (NCBI taxonomy): Eukaryota > Viridiplantae > Streptophyta > Magnoliopsida > Fabales > Fabaceae > Glycine > Glycine tomentella. Next base: position 1,917,001 of record PYAF01001714.1, on the reverse strand, counting down.
CAAAGAGACCCTAAAGTGAGATGACACTACTATTCTTGTGATATCAATATCACTACACACTTCCAACCCATATTTGGAGTTCCATCAGCACAAAAATAACTTTTCACACATGCTCTTCGTCTTTTCATGCTGACTATAAGTGATGTCCCATTAATTAAGATTAAAATAATCTTAAAATTAAAATTATCTAAAATAAAAATAATCATCTCTTAATAATAGTGAAATAATATTTTAACAAATATTTAAAATATCGTAAAATCTTGATTAATATTTATAATATAACAATCATATATGCATTATATTAATATATTATAATCTTCAACACATAAAGTAAATAAAATAACACTAATAATGAATATAAACAATATTAATCAAAATATTAAAAGATAAAAATAATGTTAAACTAACTCTATAATGTTAAGAAAATTAAAAAGAATTATTATATTAATAATATAATAGTCTAAAAATTAAAAAAATAATAGAAAATAAACATAATAAAAATATATACAATAATAATTTGTTATAATAATCAGTGTTATAAAAATTGGTCAGGACTTGTTGGTCGGACAGGTCGAATCAGGATCTAGTAGTCTAACTGGGTTGGTTTTATTTTCGAATCGGATATGTATTTGACCCAGGTTAACCCGGCTAGGTTTATCGGTTAGACCGGTCCTACCCGACCGGTTTTTTGAATATATATATTTTTAAATGGATTTTTATTTAATTTGAATTATGGAGGATGAATAATTTTTTCTTACTCAAATAATGTTAGTTGTATACTTATATATAATATATACATATATAATTTTGAATTTTTAATATATACTGAATCAATTTGGGCCAATTACTAGCCCACCAGTTGGACCACTTACCTACTGATCTACTACCACGACTGGATCAATGATCGGACCAAGTTTTACAATTATGATAATAATAGTAAATAATGAAATAATATTATAAAATGAAAAACTTTAAAATAATTACAAAATAAAAAAATACATAAATATCAATTTATTTTAAAAAAAAACTTTTTTTTTGCTTACAATAATTTTGATATACAAGACGAATATTTTCTTGAGAAGGTGATCTATTCTTTAGACAAAGCAAGAATTCAACGCTAAGTATTATTACTGGTGCTAACAGTTGTTAACATTAGTTGGTTGAGTCTATTTTGTTTACCTTAATATAAATTTTTACTTTCCGATAATGACATGGAGAATAAAAGCAATCGCCACGTGGAGATTATGTATCTGTCTGACTTCAAAAATCTGAACATCATTTGTGATCCACGAAAACCACATCAGACTCAAGTGAAACCAGAATTGTTGTGGTCGCCAACCATTCACAGACACTTATAATTTATCTAAATTGATATTCCAAAATTTCAAAGCTCATCCAAATCCTCTCTACGGCGCTTTCATTTTCTGCATAGTTTTCTACCTTTCACAGCTTCCTACGTGTACGTGTGCCTTTATCCACCTCTATTTTCTGAGGCAGCGAAGTACAGAAAACTCTAAAGATCAATTATTTTCTTTTGTTTTCTTTCATCATTACTCAAATTCCATCTGGGTGTGTCTATAACCAGCACAAATAAACGCAAATGAGCTTTCCCAAGTTGGGTTTCATTGCTTCATGAGCACTTCCACTATGTTGGAGTCTTTAGCTTGGTGCCAAAGCTTTAAGGTAAAAACATCTCTTCTTGTGTTTTTTACAGTTTCGTTTGTTATCATTGTTGGGTTAGTTTGAGACTGGTGAAGGGAGAAGGGAGGGGGGAGATGTCGTGGGTTCGAATGCCCACTAACAGAAAAGTGAGAAAACCAACTATTAACATTTGCCAATAAAAAAAAGTTTGAGACTTGAGTCATGCAGATATGGGTTTGGTTGATTTTGCTATGTAGTGTTAGCAACACAGTGAGAATCTTTTTTGTTGGTTAAAATTTATTAGAAATTACAAAATCAGGAATAAGTAGTGAGAGCACACAAATTTGTGATTTCCAATAGATTTTAGCCCATAAGAAGGAGTGTGTTTAAAAGAATGTGTTGTTTGCATTGCTCATGCAGATATCAGCTGCAAGAATTTTTCCTTTTCATTTTTCCTACATTTCCCTTCAAGAAAATGTAGTAATATAGAAATTGAAGATGCTTAAACTTTGAAGTTGTAGCTAAATCCACTTTATATTCAAAAATAGAGTCAATTCATACACCCCTTAAGAAGCTAGGAACTGGGAATTTAGTATTGACTTAGTTAAACAGTAAAATCATCTTGTTGCATAATCCAATCCATATTAAGAAAGTTGCTGCTCACCCTGAAATTTTCTTTGCAATATTATTTCCTTGCAGGGATATGACCTTACCAAACAGAAGAGTCCGGGTTACTCCCATGCCATTTCACGAGTTTATAGAAATTCTATTTTCATGCTTTATTCAGTTAAAAAGCAAGTGCCACTACTACCACATGGTGCTAGTCATGGGATATTTCATAGGACTTGTGTGTCAGAAAATTTCTTTGAAAGGTCTCCTCTCAATGTTCCATCATGGAGAGGATTGTGTAAGTCGCGTTGGGAACTGCTACAAACAAATGTAGCATATGATGTTGCTGGTGCTGTTGAAGTCATCCATGATTTAGGATTGGATACTCTTACTTTCTTGGCTGTGACCGTCTTAATTGTGCCTACATTCAAGTCAATTAAAGCCAGTCCTGTAAGAAGTTCTTGGAGTTTTACTTGATTTTCTTTCTTTTCTTGAGTTATGCTCTTGAAATTATGATAATCTCTCGTCTCAATAATCATATCCATCATTTATTATCATGTAATGCTCTGTATTAGTTTTGGTAAATTCCTGCATTAGTTTGACTAACTAAAATGGACTAAGGCATTCTTTAAGTAAACGAAACAAACAAAAGCATCAAGAATGAGAAGGATGCTCAACTTAAGTTTTGATGATAATTTGAATTGCTATAGATTGGACATACTACGATTTACAGCAAAATCAATATCTATTGTGATTCAGTTTCACTTATTATACACCGAAATAACTAATCAGAAGTCTTGATCTTCAAGTTATTTTTACAGATATTGGTTTTGGAGTTTGCGTATGAATTGATTCCCATCAGTTGTCAATATTATATTTGTTGTGACCATTGTACTTAATAAACATAATTTGAAGTGAGCTTTACTATTCTATGAATTTACGATGATTCTAGTACTGGAAAAGTCTAGATTTGTAGTTGATTGAAATTTGAAACTAATTGTTGTACTGCATAAATTAGTTTGAATTGATTTTAAATTTTAAAAATAAATATCTAAAGCTACTTAATATTTAAATATGCATGTTGAATCTCACATAGATCATAGTAGAATTACACTTAGTGTTATCTATTTACTTTGTTATATTAATAATTGAAATAAATTTAATGGTTGTTATTTTCAGATACTTGGTTTCTTCTGTGCTGGTGTGGTACTGAATCAGTTTGGTTTAATTAGAAACCTTACAGATGTCAAAGTTTTATCGGAATGGGGGATCCTTTTCTTGGTAAGATACATCGTTGCAGCTACTCTAGTTATTTTCTTTTCTTTTTTTCCCCATTTGTTTGTCACCCTCAAATGAAGCATTGAAACTGTGATTTATAAACATATTTTAGCATGTTATTGCTCTATTTTGTAAAAACTAACAATCCAAAACTCCTAGGAATTAGCCTTTTTTTATTATTCCATTTCATGAAAATTCTTAATTCAAGTGTCAGCCATAATATTTACTGTATTGACTGCTTTTATTTTCTAACAGCTCCTGAAATTCATATTTATATACCTCTTTTTTAAAAAAAATAAAATCGACAGTAACATTGTTTGATCCTAACCACTTTTGCTTTTATGTTCATATTTGTTGTATAATAAGGTATCATGCACATTAAAATATGATTGGAGGTTGTGGAAGAACCTTTTAAAAGTCTAAAATACAAGTATGAATAACCTATATTATTTTCATGGTGATAATCCACACCAAAATTTCTGATAAACATGTTGTATAATTACCTCTGAAGTAATGTTTGTTTCTTTTCAGCTGTTTGAGATGGGTTTAGAGCTTTCACTTGCTCGTCTGAAAGCTCTTGCAAAATATGCTTTTGTGATGGGATTGGCTCAGGTATGACACTTTGGGTGTGATAATGGTCAGGCAAAGAAAATTTCTTAGGCCATTTCATTCATATTATTCATTGATTAGCTTCATCTATGTTAAAGATTATAAACTTATAGTAGATGATGGCTTTTACCATTGGATTATTATATTTAGTTGTTTATTCTTTATAAATTGTTCTGGAACTTGTAAGGAAAGTACTAATTTCTTCTTCAATATTTTTAAAAATTATATTTGGCCTTTTTTTTTGTCCTTATTTTAATTTTTATTCAAACCTTTTGAAGGTTGTACTGTCTACTTTAGCATTTACTGCTTTTGAACTTCCTCCAAATGGAGCTGTTGGAACAAAAATTTTGGAATTCCTTTTCCACTCTAGGCCTGACCTGGTAAGATTTCCATATCTAAATATTTTGTTCTTAGTTTCATGTTTGTACCTTTTCTTGATTATATATTACAGTCATTCTGGTGAGAGACAGACAGACAGAATGCACGCATACAGAGTACAGACACTTTCAAATGCGAAATTTGATAGTGAAGCTTCTAAATGCTGGAAGAAATTGCTACAGACACTTACCTAAAACTTTAGCCTTTAGGATGTAGCTCCCACTTCCTATACATTCTACAAGGTCCTAGTTGACCAGATAGTAGATAATCCTTTATGCTCTACATTAGTAATTAAATCCTTATTTAACGTGGTGTTTGATAGAGCCCCAATGACATGGCTTGATCCATGTAGCTGATCTCACTTAGTAGGACATGGAATATGGAGTTCATTCCTTACTACCCTATTCTTCTAACTAAATTATAGTTTTAGCTCAAAGTCACGTGGCCATGTGTTTTGTCCACACTTGAATGGCTTTTGCATTTGGGGGCATGTTTCACATAAAACCCATTTGTAGACTTGCATCTAACTGCTTAATCTTTTAAGATGATTGTTTGCTTACAAAGATAATTAATCATAGCTAGATATAAAAAGGTATAATATCAATAAAACTTGAAGAGGCTTCATTGATTTAATCTTTAATTTATTTTGAAATCATATTCATAGGTGAACATTAGAAGTGTCGATGAAGCTGTAGTGATTGGTGCTGCTCTCTCTCTGTCATCTTCTGCATTTGTTCTACAGGTATTTGTTTATTTTGAATGTCTATTTATAATTGAAGATAAACAAGGATAATTTCTGCACCTTGTTTGCATGAAAGACACAAAGACAATGTTGATGTATAGTACCTTGAGAAATCTATACTAATTATACTTATATATCACTTTATTGATGTATGAATAGTACCTTGATGTATCAATATCACCTTGTTTTTGATTTATGCAACTAATACTTTTCACTACTAATTTTATTTTTCATATTTCCAATAAATAGGAAACATTTTTATGCATTAAAAGAAAAACAATGCATGTAACTAACAACATGACCATTGACAGATCTGACAAACACATTCATGCTTTTATAAAATATTTATGAAGGTATTCACATTCCAACATACCATGTAAGTTTTGGAGAAAAGTCTTGGTGGAAAAGCTTTTGGTCATTATTTTTTGTACTTAATACAATAAAAAATATAGCTAATGTTGATAGCTGGAATTCTTTGCATCCTTCCTTCCCTCCTTTACAATCCAGTGATTTTGTTATGGATCCAATTCATTTTTTTTAAGATAATATTGATTTAGTAGTTCTAGTTAGTGACTATGTCATTTTCCTCCTCTAGCCCTGCGACATCGTTTTGCTTCTAGTATGCAATCTCTTGGGTTGTAAACTTTTTCCTGCCCTGTTCTTTTATATGCTATTATTATGTGTACTGCATTAAAAATAAATCCTGGTCAAAATAAGTTTAAGTCTGTTTTATTTTGATGGTTTTAGGTGTTCCCCATGCATGAGTCCGTTGTGATATGTGAGTGACACTAAATATGGATAATGTAACTTATCTAGCATATATGCATATATTTGTAGCTTCTTGCAGAGAGAGGTGAGCTTCCTACAAGATTTGGCTCAGCAACTCTTGGAATACTTCTTTTGCAGGTTTTTGTCTTAAACTCTTACTTGGTTACAGTCTCATTCTCCAAGTATGCAATTTTTTTATAAAAAGAAAATGTGGCTGTTAGAACTCATTTTGTATATAAGTTACCTATTGATATTTCTGATTTTGTATATTGATAAGCAAGATATCAGTAAAGAAAAGCTTTGATGTAATTAACTTTGTTCCTTTTCTGCTTGCTATTCTAGGATTTGGCCGTTGTCCCTCTTTTAGTCATACTTCCAATACTAGAGAGCCAGGTGAGATGTAAACTATTGCTATTTATACTTTAACATATTGCCTTTCTGGTTACTTCTTTATAAACTAATGGAGTTGACAGTTTGAGATAATAGTAGAGCTCTTTATCATTCTTTGAGTAATGGTTAACATTATAAAGAAAAAATGCCACATTTTTTTTAAGGAAGGTCCTATATGTTGGCAAAAAGGCCCAACATATGATTCTCTCATTTAAAGTAAAAATATTTTCTTAAAATTTTCTTTAGGCCTCACTTGTTGTTGGGTTGACCCTGGTTACAATAATGTCCTGATTATTCTTTTTTTACTTACTGTAAATTTGAGGTTAAAAATTTGGTTATTTGATAATCAGATGCACGATGCATCAACTTTTGCATTCATTCTTCATCCTATGCTTTCTTATTTTTCATTCTAGAATATAACTGAGGGAAGTATTTGGCCCATGCTTGCTCAAGAAAGTTTAAAGGCATTAGGGGGATTGGGTCTGCTTTCACTTGGGGCAAAGTACATTCTCAGAAGAGTTTTTGAGGTCTGTATCACATATATTTCAAGAAAGATTTTTATCCAAAAAAATAAAATGTGTCCAAACTCATTTTTTATATGTGCTAGGCAGTAAAATGTTGGTCAAATTCAGGTTGTTGCAGATACAAGGAGCTCAGAAGCTTTTGTTGCTCTTTGCTTGCTGACTGTTGCTGGGACTTCACTAGTCACACAGAAATTGGGATTTAGTGACACGGTTCCGTATCTTCCAATGCTTAGGATTTTAATTTGGGATTGTGGAGAATCATTAAATTGAATATTAACTTGACAATTATATGAAATATCATAATGCAGCTTGGGGCTTTTTTAGCTGGAGCAATTTTAGCAGAGACAAACTTCAGGACCCAGATTGAAGCTGACATAAGACCATTTAGAGGATTGCTTCTTGGGTTGTTTTTTCTAACTACGGGAACTTCAATCGACATGCAGGTTAATATGATTATCATTTATGATATATGTAGCATAGTTTTTAGATTTTCTAAGCATGGTTATTATGTTAATTTGTCTGTGGTGTCTGTGCATATATGCAAACTTTGATTTCAGATTCGTCAAACTAGATATTATATAGGCCCAAAATTTTGATCACCTGGCTGTGATGTAACATTCTGATAGGTATTGGGTATTATGGGGTGTCTAAGTCCCTCATCGAGTAGTATGGGATGCTTGATGGAGTATTTAAGTGCTTGGTTCTTTGCCCTTGAAAGCTAAGGGAGGATTTCCCTAGTGCTTGGGTGCTTATCACATTTTTGTAAATCAAAACATACTGAAGTTGTAAATTGGATAAATCCAAATCATAGTAAATAATTGGATCCATGAATTTATGAAGTTTAATGAATATAAACTTTGTTAGATCCATGAATTAAGGAATATATAATAAGATATCCTTAACAACCTGCTGTTTGCATGAAATTAGGAAATTTACACACCCTCCACTGTGAAACTATAGATAGATGTATTTCTTCCCCTCTACAATTATTATTTTTTGTTGCAGCTCCTTTTGCGCGAGTGGCCAAATGTGCTTTCACTCTTGGGAGGTTTAATTGTTATAAAGACATTGATCATAACTGCAATTGGTCCTCGAGTTGGGCTTACTTTAAAAGAAAGTGTAAGAATAGGATTGCTTCTATCCCAAGGAGGCGAGTTTGGATTTGTTGTTTTCTCTTTAGCAAATAGGTAAGTAATTATCTAATATGATGCATTGGTGTTATTTGAGTTAGAAAATTGGGATTGTTTTTAGTTATAAAATTTGTGGCTTCTTGTAAGCAGGCTTGGGGTGCTTCCTCTTGAGCTCAACAAGCTGCTCATAATTGTTGTTGTATTGTCAATGGCATTAACCCCATTTCTGAATGAAGCTGGAAGAAGGGCTGCTAGCTTTATTGAAGAAAATTTTGATGCTGAGAATGTATGTCTTTTTCTGCAAGATTTACAGTTTTGGTAGTTACTTGCACACAAACACAAACACACATGTGCTTGCATATAAGGATTGTGAGTAGCAATGATGAATTATTGGTGTATTTGAAAGGAAAAAAATCATGCATATTCATGCCCTTTGGATTATATGCTTCAAGCCGTCAATTCATTTTTAACTATTATTCTTTAATCAACTTAAGATGTTAAAGGAGAAACTATGGGATATAAAAAACAAAATAGAACATTTTCTTCACTATATGTGTGACAATCTTATGCCTCAGTGATTTGATTTTAACTGCAAATTTACATTGAGTACTAAATTATTTGCAGAAACAGAATGTTTCTGAAACGGTTAACTTCAACATTAGTGAACCCGTTGTTATCCTTGGATTTGGACAAATGGGCCAGGTAGATCAATCAAAACATTGTAAAACCTGTCATTAATATTGCCCATTTCTAAAATTTATCCTTCTGTTCCATATATAAAGGTCCTTGCCAATTTCCTGTCCAATCCATTAGCTTCAGGAGGAGATAGTGATGAAGTAGGATGGCCTTATGTGGCATTTGATCTTGACCCCTCAGTAGTAAAGGTCAGTGTATTTGAGCATTGTGCATGGCTATTGTCTACCAATATCTGCATGAGAACCTTTTCTTTTCCTTTTCTGAGGAATTGTTTGAAATTCTTGAGTAGAGATCTGCTGTTTAGAATATCTGCAATTTGGTATGGATTAATTAGATGCTGAGACATTCTGGCTGATGCCTTACACGAGGCATGGAATAAAAGGACAAGCTTTTTTATATGGACAAATTCTCTATTTCATATTTGCACCTGATGCACAGTTTTCTCTTTTCTGAAAAATAAAATTTCACTGATCTTGTGAATAGCATGATATACAAGTATAAATGTTCCAATTGAGTGTTGACTCATCAATCATTTTTTGTTTCTTTGTTCTTATGTTTTCCTTTTCTTTATTTTAAGAGAATGAAAGCATTATTTTATGTCATTTCTTACCCTTCATATTGCAATCTCTTATATACCTTTCTTTTAATTTATTCTTTCCATTATGAACTGCTGGACAGGCAGCTAGAAAAATTGGCTTTCCTGTACTCTATGGGGACGGATCATGTTCAGATGTTCTTCACTCTGCCGGTGTCTCTTCTCCAAAAGCTTTCATGATTATGTACACTGGGAAGAAGAAGACAATTGAAGCTGTTCAGAGGCTAAAATTGAATTTTCCTGCAGTAATAATCTTTTTTCCACCCCTAACTCACTGCAAGCCCCTTATCTCAATTGGTTGTGTGTGAGAGAATGTATGTGCAAAATAGGGGAAAAATTACGGGTTTCTATAATTGAAAGCAACTATGATAGTATGATGTGACTAGCTTAGTTTTAATTTGTTTATAAAATGAATGGTGATAGACTCCAATATTTATCATAAGAAGCTTCTAAAAGATCATTCCGTAATTAGAGATCTCTTGCATACATCATTACATCATACCCCCAAATTTACATGCACACAAAACTATAAACAGAAGCAAAGGGTATCTGATGCACTAGGACTTGTACATGTGACTGATGTGAGGTTTATATTAGGGGTAACTTGTCTAATAAAATTTTGTAACTGTGTGTTTCTTATCTTCCTTTAATTTTGTTCTCTTCTCTCTTGGTTTAATAGTATACTTAGTGATGAAATTTCTCAGATATGGGTATGTGTTATGGAGGGGGAGTAAGTCCGGGCATGTTCGTTTTTTCTTTTCAATTTTTGTGATATTGGGGTGTTTTTTGTTCTTTTAAATGTTGGTGATGGATTTGTGTTGTTGGGTGTTGTGTTATTCGTTTTTGAAGATCAATACAGGTGTCGATTAAGTTGAAATTTGAAAATTCAATGCTTTTGTGCATTTGAAAATTTTCTTGATCTGTTTAATCTTGTGCTGTGTAGGTTACTGGCTATATTTTGTGTGATCAACTTGTTAAACTATTTGGACCGAGGAGCGATAGCAAGCAATGGGGTTAATGGAAGTCAACGAACTTGTGAAGGTGGTACCTGCAAATCTGGAACAGGAATACAGTAAGTGTAAAATATTCTAGGATCTTTGAAATAAACAGTGAAAACGATATGTATTTGTCTTAAACTTTGTTATTAAATTTTAGATGGAAAATTCAATTTATACTCAGCAAGTTAACTATTTGCCTATATGAGTTTTCCTTGTGTTTTGTGCTTATGACATACTATTGTAGTATGATAATTTGGAGCATTAAATTTTCGTGGCTTAGTAGTTGTAGTCTTGAGTTACATTATTCTCTACTTCCATACAGGGGGGATTTTAACTTGAACAATTTTGAGGATGGAGTTCTATCATCTGCTTTTATGGTTGGACTTCTTGTGGCTTCTCCAATATTTGCTTCTCTAGCAAAGAGGTAATGATTGTTCTTGCTGAAATAGTTGTTACATATTCCTGCTATGTACCTTTTGATAAGACACGTAGTCTGTGGTTAAGTTTTAATATCTCATAATACAGGATAGATTTTATCTTGGTACCAGGGTCAGGGGCCATAGATTTTATCTCATCATTTTAAATACATTTCTTTATTAAAACTGATTAATGACCTTACAGACATTCACACATAATAGTCCTGTCCCTGATGATTGAGACCTGAGAGATTTACTATTTTTTGTTTGTAGCAAAAATTTCAAAGGTGTGCCATATCCCACTTAGATGCCACAAGGTGAAAGAGGAGGGGGTGGGGGCACACAAAAAAAATTTTACAGCAACTTTTGTACTCTTCACCTCCTGTTTGTCATGGTGTATGTGAAAGTCCTTTGGCATTATGGTGTTCAAAGTAAATAATTTACTTGAGACATAGTTTACTTGAGTTCTTCCCACTCAACCATCCAGCTTTGTGGTCATCCTTCTTTAGACTCGGTTATGCTGGCAAACTCTGGTTCTTGTCTTCTCCATATAACTACAGAATTGTTACGGTTAAAAGATTAACATACGGATAACTAACTGACCTCTGTCATGCACACCCACTATCATTTATGTGATTTGTAATTGTCATCATTGGTATAGATAAATGTTTAATCATTATATAATTCGTATATTTTGCAGCGTAAACCCATTTAGACTTATTGGAGTGGGATTATCAGTTTGGACGCTTGCAACCTTATTTTGTGGTTTCTCTTTCAATTTCTGGTCCATTGCAGTCTGTCGTATGTAAGCGTCTTCATTTATTTATTGAACTCTATGGTTTTTGCATTGAATACATACATAGTACATGATGTAACAATCTTCATATTTTTTTTCCTTATACTGTTGTATTTTTCTACAGGCTAGTTGGTGTTGGCGAGGCTTCATTTATAAGTCTTGCAGCACCTTTCATTGATGACAATGCCCCAGTTTCACAGGTTTGTTTCTGTCCCTGGTATGATCTCAGAATGTCTTTATTGTGTGCTATGCTCATGTGTAGCCATCTTATACAGTTTAGTTATTAAATATTGAAGTAATTGTTTTATGGGATCCTGGTTCAATTAAAGATTCATCTACAAATATGATGTGAATATATGTTGTCTTCAGTGGGGCATAAATAACTGTGATGCTATTTGCCTTTTGCAAATGTATCTTTTATTCAATCCTTAGAATATTTGTTTTAATAAGTTGTCAGTGACTCAGTGCTTTTTGTTTGTTGTCCATTTTGGCAAAACAATCATTATCTAAAAAAATGGCTTATGTGTCAAAAACATGATCCAGCTTGGACATTACATAACTAAAAATGAAACAAATACTCTTTCCAGCGTTTAGAGAATATTAAAGCTAGCACTGTATATTAATCAAGTCGACTCAACTTTTTATTGTCATTTAATGTTATTAAGCATTAATGTGGAATATTAGCTTTAATCATTATAGGGACTTGATCTACATTAGTTGTATGTTTGCTTCCTTTTAACATTTTTATGCTTTATAGATATAGTCTCTGATAAAACTGACTGATGTTTTCCTTGCCCTTCTTGGTAGTTGAACTGTTATATTTCATTATGATTGTTATGTGTTTTCTTTATGGTGGAAACCTATCTTACAATGGTGTCTGTCTCAGAAAACGGTGTGGCTTGCTATATTTTACATGTGTATACCAGCAGGATATGCAATTGGCTACATCTATGGTGGTTTGGTAAGATTTCCTTTGGTTTTAACGCTGGTATTAAATTCTAGTTGTAAAACCTGTAATTTAAGTACAGAGGAAATATAATTCTCTAAATAAATTTTGAAAACTAAATGAAAAATAAAATGTTTTAGATACGAAAATCTTAAATCGGAAGGTCCTTAAAAGTAGAAAGGGAGTGTAGGTAAAGAAAATCTTGGATGGCAAGATGTAGAACCCTCTTTTATCAGTACTTATACTTTAGAAACAATCATGTATATCTTCTATTTTTCTTGCCTTTAAATTGCTTTTTCTTATTTAATCCTTTCATTGTTTATAAACAGGTTGGAAACCATTTTGGTTGGCGTTATGCGTTTTGGGTGGAAGCTATATTGATGTTTCCATTTGCTATTTTGGGATTTGTTATGAAGCCTTTGCAGTTAAAAGGTGCACATTCTTCTCCTTCATTGATTTCTTGTAGCTCCATAACTTTGTTTCCCATCACTAAATTACTTGTGCATCCAGGTTTTGCCCCTACTGATTCAGAAAAGGCACTGATACTGGAGACAGTGGTATCAGAAGTTCCAGGTACTGTAATGTTTTAAAGTGGAGCTACATAGTCAATGAAGTTCCTATAATTGGGAAAGAGTATTTACTGGACTTGCATCTAATACAAATTTATGCTGATAAAAATTCTACGAAGAAAGAGTAGTAAGACTCAGGTTCATGATCAACCCTATACAAGGCAGCATCTCCACCATTTAACATATAATTTAAAATTATAAACATGTGCATGCTATTAAATTTAATAATAGATGTACTACTAAGCATAGGGTTCACCATGCACCTAAGTCTATAATAACAATACTTGTATGGGGCAGCATATCCCCTTTAAACATATACTTCAAATTTTTAAGTATGTGCTTTATAAAGATGTCGATAATCAAGAATTTTTACTTTTTAGCTATAGACTCTTAACAGCTTATCCCTATGTTATTCCTTCATTGCTCCTTTAAACTTATTTTTTCCCTGGTTGTTTCTCTTGTACCCTGTAATACCTTTTATTATTATTATTGGAGGATTCTTTATCCTTCTTTTCTATATTTCTGTGGTATTATTGTGACTTTCCTTTATCTGCAAAAAGGATAAATTCTATTCCTCTCCTATGAAGCCCTAGTTGTTGAGCAAACTTTCAGATTAATGTTTTATCAAACAGCTAGGTTTACTTGTTTTCAAAGAAAACAAGTAGGGAGAAGAGACATTTTGCTTTATAAAGATGTAAATGTATACTAATCAAAATTCAAAACTACTCTTTTGCTCAAAGTTTCAAAATTGTCTATGTTTGAAGTGTTTGTAGCCATTCCCCTCATGATTTTGTGGAAAGTAATATACTTTTTCTCTGGGACAGGCTCAACTCTCAATTTCTTTCAGTTAACCAAATTTTACGTTTCTATTTTGTTTATCTGCTTCTGATTCACAATATCTTTTGTTGAACTTAACAAAATTCACATATTTGATGAAAAGATGTCGGGGCTTCAAATGGAAAAGATGAAGCATTATCCTTGAAGGAAGAGTTCAGAGACAAAAGCTCACATGAACCTTCCAGGTGAGAACAGTACCGCTACCCCTATCCTATTGAGTGGTGTGTTTATATTGAGTGTATGGCCTATTGGTCATTATAGTTCATCGAGGCATTTTTCCTGTCAGTGTTTCTTGTCTTTAAGAATAAAGCTCTCCCTCCAGCTGACAATGATTATTTCACCATCCTTCTAAACTAATTTATTTTTCTCTCTATTGATTTATTGTTATTGTATGTATCTGACATCACTCACTGACTGATTTATATAAAATTATATTCTGTTTGATACCTGTCTTATTTTAGGTCAAAATGTGCAATATTAGATCAGTTCTCAAGATTTCTGAAAGACATGAAAGAACTTTTGCTTGATAAGGTTTTTGTTGTCAATGTTCTGGGTAATTCTTCCTCCTAATGATCTACTATATGCATCAATTTATTTATTGATTTAATTTGTGTTGTTAAATTTCATCTTAGAAGCTGCCATTTGACTAGCTTACTTCTTTGTGAACTTCATATATCAATCTCCTCTTCCTATATGTATGCCATGTTCAACAATCATATTGTTTTGCCACATCAATTAATTCTGTTGCATCTATTTACAGGTTACATAGCATACAATTTTGTAATAGGTGCTTACTCATATTGGGGCCCCAAAGCTGGTTATAGTATATATAACATGGTGAGATTTTATTTCCGCTATTGACCACAATTATGCATAAGATTTTATTAACGTAGCTGTTCCTTCTTTCCTTTATATCTTTTTACTTGCTTAAAAATTAAGCCAAATAAGTATATATCAAGTAATTTTATAATTTGCTGGTGAAATGCAATATTATTGTTGTACTATTATTATATTAAATTATTGCACTAAGAACAATTTACTTTGGCAGACTAATGCAGATATGATGTTTGGAGGAATTACTGTTGTATGTGGAATATTGGGCACCTTAGCAGGAGGCCTTGTTCTTGATTTCATGACTAACACAATATCAAATGCATTTAAGGTTGGTATTTGAATCCAGAGTGTTTTTTACTTCTTTATCACTGATTTTCTATAATACACCCATCTAGTGTACATGTGCAATGATTCAAGCTGTAATGATCTCCACATAAATGTCACTGCTTAGATTCTCATAGAAATTCCATTGCTGTTTCCTGATCATTTTCAATTCTTTTGCAGCTTCTCTCAATAACAACATTCATTGGTGGTGCATGCTGTTTTGGTGCTTTCTTATTTAAAAGCGAGTATGGCTTCCTCGCCCTTTTTGCTTTTGGTGAACTACTTGTATTTGCCACTCAGGTAATTCACTTCCTCATGTTTGCCTTTTTATAGTAAGACATGCTAAGCTATATAGGTACTTATCATCTTAGTATTTCAACTACTGTGTTTGAGTATTCCTCTGTTAGCTGAGTATCTTGAAGTGCCTAAGTTATATTCTTAATGAATTATTATATTTCAGTGTTCTTATAATTATCTTTTTAGGGTCCTGTGAATTATGTATGTCTCCATTGTGTTAAACCAAGTTTGAGGCCGCTATCTATGGCTGTATCTACTGTTGCTATTCATATCTTTGGAGATGTACCTTCCTCACCTCTTGTTGGACATATCCAGGTTAGCTTTTCTTAAGTTGTATGCATTACAGATTTAGTGTCCTCAGGTTCAAGGGAAAAAGTTTGGCAAATGAGCTGATGCCTTTGAGGCATTATTTTGTAAATCTTTAATTGTCATTAATTACCAAACAAGAGGGATGGATAGCCAGATATGCAAAGAATAATGCATCATGTCATGTATATTGTACAATACTAAAATGGTTGCTCTATACATATTGATAATGCAGGACAAAATTAATAACTGGAGAACGACTGCATTGATTCTAACAACTATATTCTTTCCAGCAGCTGCAATATGGTTTATAGGTAAGTCATTATGTCAACTTCCTATTGATTTGCTACTAAAATACTACCTCCGTCCCTAAATATAAGATTCTTTTTTCAATTTTATTTATTCCTTTTTATAAGACTTTTTTCAAGTTGTCTTTTGTATTAATTATTTTTTGAGCCAAATACCCTTAGTTACTTTACAATAAATGCATTATCTCTCTTATAAGGATTGAATAAAAAGACTAGCACAAAAATTAATTAGGTCAGAAAATAATTAAGTGGAAAGAGAGAGTTTATAAGTCCCAATAATTTTAAGGGTAGTTTTCACAAAATAATACAAATTGTTAACAAATTTAATGATACTAATTATAGTAACTAACTTTCTTAAAGGGTGTGAATTAGTTAAAAGAGTCTTATATTTAAGGACAGATATAGTATCAAATGACTAATTTGTTTAACGTATCATTAAGGGTGTGGCTTTAGAAATCATGTCTAAAAGTAAATAAAAACTAGTCATATTTTCAATCATACCATGATGGATGTTGCTTTGCCATATTAGAATTAGTTAAAGTAGTATGGTCATAATGAACTCATAAATGTATAATATATGGAAGAGCTTTGTGAATGGGCTGTGTCATGGTATTATTGCAGGAATATTTTTGCCCAGTGTGGATCGATTTAATGAAGATAGTGAGCATGAAGTATCAAGCGTGGAAAGGACAAGCGCAGCACCATTGCTTGAAGAGGGCACTGTTGAAACATCAGCATCTGGTCAATCCCAAGAATGCTGATTTTTTTGTATATTTTGATGTCTGTCCAGCTAGGATTTGTTTCACACAATGATGGCACATTGAAATGTAAATAACATTCTTTTTTTAATAATATTATTATTTTTGGAATTTTTGCATTTTTTTTTTGTGTAAGTAACTTTTTGCTTTTGGTAAAGGAGAAATTAATCAATAGTCTATATTGGTTGCATGTGCTCTCTACTCTGCTAGATTATTCACCATCTTGGACATAACGTTGTAAATACATGTGATATATCAATTAGTCCAAAATTTACTTTGTTCAGTAATGCATTTTTTATTTACCCTTCTGATTTTGTTATCTTTGACTGAATATTCTTACTAGCATAGTTATGAGATCAATTGATTGGGTTTAGGATTTTTTTTGGTAATGATCATTGGGTTAGGATGATATTTGAATAATTTTTTTATTAAAAGTGACAATTCTAATTGAATTATTGATATTGCTGATAAAGTTTGCATAGAATTGTAGTTTTTTTATATTCTTACTAATTACTTCCGGGGTATATCTATATACTTTTTAAAAAATATTTAAGGTATCTATTTTATCTTTATTTTTTTAATAAAAAAGGTTGCATTCAGGAAAGGTGTGCTTTGAAGTGGGTTATGAATAATCTTTTAATTAGTCTTTTAGCATGTGTGAGGATAAAATTTGGTATAATTTATAGTAACTAAAAACTTATTTAAACCTAGTGTGTAATATATTGTGAGGAATTTTTTTGAAGTGTAATTCTATGTTAGATTGCAAAAAGCTACTAATTTTTTACTTTGCTGTTATTGCTAATTAAGATGCAAGTGTTTTTAAAAAGTCATATTTTTTAAGTTATCAATACAAAATGCAAAAATTTAAAATTTAATACAAAATATATTTATTTGTTTTTTAAAATGAGAACAATATCCCCTTTCTCAAAAAAAAAAAAAATTGTATTGTTATAATTTATTTTGCATTTTTAACTCCTTTTAAATATACTCGACCAAGTTGTATTGATTAATAGGTGTTATATGCTTCTGTTTTAGGTCTCGAGTTATATATATGTATTGTACATTTTAGATGCGTAGTCCTAGACTGGCTTATCACCAGATATCAGACTCTTGATCTATTGCCTCTTGAGGTCTCGATTCATTAGCATTTAGCAAGTACATTAGTTGTTATATCAAAGATTTGATAGTTAGAAAGATAAGGTATAAGATAAAATCTAAAATCACAAAAGATCCTTACAATTTGGATAATTGTCAGCGAACTTGAGTTTGAATTCTCTTGATATCTAAAAAAGCAAGAGATAATAACACACTTTTGAACACTCTAGCCAAAGACAATCTGGCTGGCTTTTGGAGGTTGCCACTTGTTCAAATAGTATGATTAAATTTTGTTGTAAAGAAAAGTATAATTAATTTTCTTTACATAAGGTTTCTACTGTAGAACTTGTGTATAAAAAAAGGAAACTTTATTAGAAGAATTTGTCTTATCATTTTATGAAAAGTTAAGTTTCCTTACATAGGGTTTCTACTGTGAATCTTGTGTATAGGAAAAAAAATATTAGAAAAATCTATCTTATCATTTTATGAAGAAAAAAAACACCCGTAATCTAAAGACAAAAAGTTCATGAATCAATTTTTTGATTAATTTTTCATTATTTTGTTCATTATTTATATGTGACAGTGGGATACTCTGTAATAAAAGATGGATTGTATTATATCTACAGCTAGCTATAAAAAAAAAGAAGGAGAAATCTAAGTTACACTAATTATATAAAAGATACTCCGTATTTGTTTTTACTATTTTTCTTATCATACTTATCATATTCTTTTAAGTCTAAATATTCTAAATTAAGTTTTCTCAACTGTACCTGACTGTCTGAGTTTTATATTTTTATCTTGACACACTTAGTTCCGATGAAATTTTGTCACTATGTATGGAAAACAATTATTTTATTTTGAAAATTGTTTTACAATGTATAACTTTTATATTATGACATTCATTGTTGAAGTTATAGGAGTTATTTGAAGTTAGACAATTCATTCGAATAAGTGACAAAATCGGCAGGAGTAGACAGTTTTCCATTTTCCATGGTTTTCAAAACATTAATTCTAAGAAACTACTATTAACGAGTCGCCCACAGACTGTTTTTAAAAAAATTCCCCAAACACTACCCTCTCTTTAATGCACTTCGGTGACTTAAAAAAAATTAAAAATAAAAGAGGGAGAGACCGAAAAGATAGAGGTTAAATAAGAAATGATACTGTACAATTACTTTAATTTTGGATTTTTATGTAATTAGTAGGATGATTTTTTATGTATAATAATAATAATAATATAGTTTATAATCCTGTCAAAAAAATATAGTTTATAATATTATATGTTGTTACAAATGTTATAGATGGATACAAAATAATATTACCCTAATTTCTCCTATGTGGCTTGATTTCACATCACTTTGGCTTATCTATGAGACTATGACACCTAAGCAGCATTACTCTTAATCTCCTACAAGGACAAAACACGTGTCCTATCAGTGACTATGATTCTCTTATCCTCTTGTGCAATAACTTATTATGGGTTGAAGGGTTCTGCACTAAAATAGGTTACCAAATACAATCCTGTTCCCAAAATAGGATCATGGAATATCATTCAAGCTCAAACTCACTGCACGGTAGATTGGAGGTTCGAAGAAGCCTTGGCACTTTGTAATGTTGGTTCAACTTTTTCTTTTAATGGACCAGCTATTTGTTTTTTTTTATTAGACCAGGTATCTAATTTCACTTTTTCTAATGAAAATATGAGTGTGATCTAGTCTAGACAATAAAAAATCATGTTACATCAATTTTCATCTTTTTATTCTGTATTTATTATATGTGTCGGTATTGTAATTTGTATTTATCATGAATTATGATAATTTATATATCCTGTATAACTCTTGTAACATTTATTATTGGACCTGTAAAAGCTATTTATTAAATTTAAGAAATACCATTTATTTAATACTAGTAATTTTTATAATTAAGGAAAAGAAAGAAAATATAAAATAAAATAAAATATAGTCCCATTTTAATAGAAAATAATGTTATTGTATGAATATTAAATAACTATAATTAAAAATTTATAAACTCTAAATTTGGAAAAGAGACAAAACCAGTCAACGGTTTCATTTTTCCATGGTTTTACACCCCTTGAATTTCCACCCTTTGCTAAACAATCATTCGTCATAGAAGAAACAGGGTAAAGAGTAGCCCACAGATACTCTGATGCACTTTCTCTGAGTATATAAATAGGAATAAGATATAAAGAACTTTAATAATTTCTTCCCCCCAACGTGGCTTGATTGATTCTCTTTCACATATTCACATCACTTTGGCTTTATCTTTATCTATGGCACCTACAGCAGCAATGCTCTTACTCTCCCACAATGGCAAAACACACATACCTTCATCATCATCATCATCTGCAACAACTTATTATTTTAGGTTGAAAGACTCTGCACTCAAATGGGTTGCCAAATACAATCCGGTGCCCAAATCAGAAGAGGTTCGAAGAAGCACTTAAACTTTGCAGCTGCTAGTCTTGTTGCTTCAACCTTTTCTTTTAATACTTTATTGCTTCTTTTTTTTATCTCCTCTTGTGTTTTCTTCAACTGGTGATGTGAATTTCATATGAGCTTGTAATTAAGTACCCTCTATTCACAGAAGATTAACATGTAGATATAACGAATCCTTTTTTATTCAAGTTGCACATGCAAAATTAAACTAATTTTATAAAGTGGTTAGTTAAAAGTTTTTAAGAAAAATGTTTTTTTGGGTAATTTAACATTCATTTTTGTTTATCTTTTAGCTTTTGGCTAATGGATATTAATTACAGGAGTGTTTATCTCAGTCACCATCATGTTACATATACCCTCTCCTGTGTTTCAGATTTCGAAAACAGTGTTACTTAGGAATTAGGATTATGTTTCATCATCGTGGGCGTAACGTGGTTTCTTTGAATAAAATTTGAGTTGGATGGAAGTGAATTTGCATTGGATAAGATTGATTTACTCATAGAATGAGAAATAAGCTTTCTTTTATGCTGTTTAAAATTGATTTTACCCATAGGTCAACACATCACGCCACACATAACCCAAGTTCCATCATGATGGTCTTAAGAGTTGGGTATCTGAGCAAAAATAAAATAAAATTAAGGACTCATAATTATTGAAATATTATTGATTTTTAAAAATTTTGTTACAAAACTCATTAATAATTTATTTATAATCAACATTATTCAAAGTAATGATAATATTGATAGTTATTATATTATTTTATAAGTTGTTATTAACAATAACAAATAATTAATAATACGTGAATAATAACATTGATAGCTAATTATTTGGTTTATGATTTGAATTTGAATTAAAAATCTTAAAAACATAATTTAGAACGTTTATGAGTAAACTGGAAACACAGATTCGAACGTGAATGAGAAAATTGGAATGATAAAATAGGAAAGATGATACACACCTTAATCACACGTTGATTAAAATACGAATTATGTTCAATTCATAAAAGGGAATCCCACGTGAGAATTGGTTCTATAAAAGGATATAGTCTTCCTATGTTCTATCAATTTTCCAATTTCATTCAACATTTCCTACCTTCAGAGAAGACTAGACTAGGATTAGAATTAGGAAGATTAGAAAATAATTAGAAAAAAAGTATCTTTTAATAAAATATCAAATTTGAAAAAAGATAAAATTTAATTGCAAAAAATTAAAAATTAAGTTAAATGATCTGATGTGATAATATAACCATTTAATGTTATATAATTCCACAATTCCACAATACATAAATCATACTTATATATGACTTAATTTAAAGTCAGATCAAAATAATAAGCCTTGATAAGTGCCAAATAAATAATTAATGTGGCTTTACAAGCAATGTAGTAAAATAATTGATGATTAATGTTATAAAACTTGAATTGATTAATTCAGTACAAAAATTGGTTCAATGAATTATTAGATGAACTCAGTTACTGATTTATTTAACATGTTTATCAAATCTATCCTTTTCTAATCAGAAACAGCCTAATAATTTTGATTAACTTTTTTTAAAACATTTAATTTTATACATTTCAGTCTTTAGCATTTAAACATTTTCTCAATTTTTGAAAAAACAAAGCATTTCCTCCATTTTTACCTTATTTCCATTTATTTGACTTTTTTATCTAATACTATTAAATGTCTATTATTCTGTTTACTATCCATCTTTTTATGCTACTAGTAATTTATATAACATAAAATTAAAGTGGTAAAAAATTACATATCAATTAAAAATAATATTAATTATTGGAATCCATTTTAATTTTTTGTTGTTGTTTAAAACTGTTGAAGAATAAAAATTACTTTTTTAATTATGTTATTGTTATTGATTAGTTATGACTTACTTAAATAGACTAAACTCAATTCTATTACTACCAACTTGATAATAAAATTTTATATTTTACAGTAATATGAAAATTCATAGTGTAATTAATATGTGACAATAAAGCTTAGGAAATATAACATTTTTTAAAGACTAATCTCAACTCAATCTTAAATCTTAATCAGCTTAATTTGGATTTAATAATCTGGAAAATTAAAATAAAAAATAACTGAACTCAAGAAACTAAAAATTCAAACTTTAAAATATATTTCAGAAAATTAATAACTTTTTTTATTAATTTAAAAATAAAAATAAACAATTATTTTTTTCTTTCTTGTTGTGGAAGAATCAAGGGTGAAGTGAAGGGGAGAGAGAGAGAGAGAGAGAGGGAGGAATTATCTGGGGAAGGAAAAGGAACACACATTCACATTCTCTCACAATTTCTTGCTCCAATCCCAATCCCTAACCAATTTCCATGGCTTCCTCGGAGATCGAGGTGGTTTCATCATCATCATTGGTCTCCAAACCCAACAACGACCAGCCTCCAATCCTCGACGTCTTCACCGCCTCTGCTCACGGCGACTTCAACAAATTGAGAACCTTCGTCGAACAAGACGGTGCCTCCGTCTCTCTTCCCGATTTTAGCGGCTATTACGCTCTTCAGTGGGCCTCGCTCAACAACTTTCATGACATTGCGTACTATCTCATTCAGGTAATTCGCATTTTTTTTTTTTTTGGTGTTTGTGTAAATGCTTTAGCTCAGAATTGATGACAGCGAAATTGTGCGTTTCATTTTTACTTTTTTAAATTTAAGTTGGTTTCGCCTTCATATGCAGCAAGTTTGGATTTTTTCTTCTTTGGGTGGTTATGTGTCGTTTAAGAAATTAATACTTTTTGTAACTCAGTGAAGTTAATTTATGTGGAGGGACTTTGCGTTTGATTGTTATAATATATATTATTACATATTATATTGTGCATACTTATGAATTAATTTAGGTTGAGTGTGCTTTAATTTTGATCTGTGTTTGTTATGAAGCATGGGGCGGATGTCAATGCTAAAGACAACATGCAACAAACGGCATTGCACTGGGCGGCGGTTCGCGGTTCAACTCTAGCTGCTGATGTGCTTGTGGAGAACGGTGCTCGGGTCGAAGCTGCAGACGTAAATGGATACCGGGTAGTGCGCTCTACTCTTACATGTTAGTCAACAATTGTTTAAATGGATTATGTAGTTGCATCAAACCTTCAGGAGGATTTGCTTATTTTTTGGAGTAGGGAAGTCTGTAAGGCAGGCATTGGTTGGGGTTTTTAACAAAAATACAAATTCTTGTGTTAAATTCATATCATAGATTGAATTATTGACCTCTTTTCAACTTATGCCCCCAGCTGTTTTTTTTTCTAAAGTTAACCACCAATATCCAAATCCTTACGTCTGAATAGTGACTGTATACCCAATTTTATTCTTTATTTTGTATATGGATGTCTGAGTATCAAAACTTTGCCTGACTTATTGATTAAAGTTGTAATATATATATATATATATATATATATATATATATATATATATGGATTTGCTAATGTACAGCCACTCGTTTTTAGTTGGAAGTTGGAGTACATTAGTAAGTCATAACTAGAGTTTTCTTAAAATACACCAATGGTGTAGCTTTCCAACGTACTCCAACTGAAAAACAAGTGCGTGTACATTAGCAAATGCTTATGGGGATTGCTAATGTACACATACTTGTTTACTTTAATTGGTTTTTAGTTGGAGTGCATTAGCAAGTTATAACTAGAGATTATTTTAAAATACATCGATGATGTAGCTTGCTAACGTACTCCAACTAAAAAACAAGTTGGTGTACGTTAGCAAATCCCTATATATATATATATATGTATATATATATAAACATAAGCATTTATGTTGTTTTAGCTAACTAGCAATATATGTTAGGTAAAAAGAAGCAAGATTAATTTAGTTTATGAAACTGTGACTTGTGAATGTTTCAATATTTTGTCAATAAGAATAAAATAAATTATTAAAAAATACTTATAATGATTACTAAGAGCTATCTACATTTTAATTATTGTCAATTTAGTTTTTTTTTCTTTGAATAAATATAAATTCTTATAAATTGTATTGGTATTTGGGCACAAAATAAGTGAGCAAGTGGGTTATTGTGTGAGATTGGTCTACACCTGTTCCTATATAAGGAAAACCCTGGACTTATTCTGCCTATGTGTGAGATTGGTCTACACCTGTTCCTATATAAGGAAAACCCTGAACTTATTCTGCCTACCACCTGTTTAAATGTTTTCAGTCTTGTGTTATTTTCATAGTTAAATGGTTCCTGCAGGCAGTTCATGTTGCTGCACAATATGGACAGACTGCTTTCTTCAATCATATTGTAGTAAAGTACCATGCTGATTTTGATGTGCCTGATAATGATGGACGGAGTCCTCTTCATTGGTATGGCATGAACCTTTTGATTGCTATGCATGATGAAGAAACCTTATTTTGATAATGATTTGATTGTCTATGTCATGGTTCCACAATTTGCATGTTTCTTTTGCTTTTAATGCACTCATAAAATTAGTTAAAAACTCTCAATTAAATACATAATCAGATTATGCTTTGGCTAAACTGTATGTCTTTTTCCTAATCCCAAACTAATTAATTTAATGGAGTATTGATCAATGAAATGTTTCCCTGCACTTCAAATAGTTTTGAAGTACTTTAGGGTTGTAAATGCAGCTCACCCTAAATGATTGTTGATTATGGTTATGTATTCAGAAAATCCATTGAAGATGTTGATTTTTTTCCTTGGTTTTTTCGCTTATTAATTCTCATGGCCAGGGCTGCATATAAGGGATTTTCTGACACAGTAAGATTGCTTCTATTTAGAGATGCAAGTCAAGGAAGACAAGATAAAGATGGTATGCCAAGTTAGCATTTAATTTCCCTTACATTTTTACAAGTTCTCAATTATATATTCTTTATATCATAAGGTCTTTTTTCTCTAGTTTTTTTTTTTTTTTATTTTGTTCAGACCATTCCAACATAAACATATTTGAAGTCATTCTATCATATGCTAAGATTAGCTATCACTTAGGAGGGCAGTGCCTGTTATATGGGGTTGATATTTTTGGTAATAAGTACTAGGCCAGTTTGCATGAATAGTACTATATGAGATTGAACTAGGTTTAATTTTTATTATTATGCATTACTATGGGTATCATGTACACAATGATTCTGTGATCTTGATATTGCTGGTTCAAGGGGTTTGTATGCTGGACTTATCTATTTGAAATTTAGGATGCTTCAGTCCTCCTGCCTATAGTTTCAAGAGTTTGTTTGGGGCACATATTTGAGTTTTTATGTTCTTGACATTTAATGATATAGTCATCAAAGTTTGAATCTTATTATTAATTATTACATTAGATTAAAGTTTTTTGATTTATAGTTTTTAAACAGGTTGGTTTTGGCATTAAGGTATAGTTCTGTTGGTCATTTTGCTTTTCTTTTATGTGATAATACTCGATAAAATTTCTTTAGGTTGTACACCGTTGCACTGGGCTGCATTAAGAGGAAATGCAGAGGCATGTGCTGTGCTTGTACATGCAGGCACAAAGGAAGAACTGATGGTGAAGGACAATGCTGGGAACACACCTGTACAGCTTGCATATGATAAAGGTCATCGGCATGTCGCTCCTTTCCTTGTACGTAACATTGGATTAATGAGGGTGTTGGTTGTGTATTTTTTTAAGAACATTCTTGATGAGACTTGTGGTAATTAATAAACATAGTTAAATTTAGTTTTGCTAAGTGCCTGAGATCACAGGTATACGTACATCTCATGAACCAACTATACCAAAACTTGAGTTATTGGGTGAAGACACATTAATGATATTTATATCTAATACGACTCCTCATGCAAGAACCCCTTTGGCATTAAGTATGGACAATGCACTGTCCTACCTAACCTTGTGCTGAAATTAACAGTTTTATTTTAAATAATGAGGGCCAATAAGAAACAGTTTATTTCCTGTGTCTTCCTTTTATCTTGATATCAAGTTCCATGGAAGAGTAGTTTAGGAAAAAGAAAGTTTATTTTTATATGATTGATACAATTAAATGATGCTAACTTACTTTTTTAATTAGCATAAATTTGTCTTTTTTTTTGCTTATATTCAAGACCGGAGAGAGTATGGTTTTTCTAAAATAGATAAAATAAAATTCTTTATATATTATGAGTTATAATTTTTACTTCATATGTGACTTGCACTTTTTCATGTATTTTTAATTGAAATTTTATTAAATGCTAATTATTATGTTTTATGGTTATTTTGCTTATTTATGTTATTTTATAGGTATATATAATATAATTTTGTATTTTAAGTAGGATATTGGTATTCATGTTATGGTCCAACAATTTTCACATTTTACACCCCTACTGATCCTACGTTAGATCTCCATTTTGATATCCTTGTACCTGATTGACCTTAGCTTAAGTAGACGGAATTATGCCATCACAGAATTGAACTATGGATAGTTCTTTGCATTATTTTGTACTGCTACTTACTGTTGTATGCTCTTGAGTCTTGACTAACAAAATAATTAACCATAGTGGAACTTTGAGTTTCTTTACTCTTCTGAAGTTAGTTGGGTGAAAAATGGGAGTATATTATATATGGCTGAAATTGATGAATTAATTTGAGAATGTCGATGCTGTTAGCTTAAACTATCAAATTTTGCTTCTGAAAATTGCACAGGACCAATGACTTGTTGCACTTTGTTTATGCAGTTATACTCTTATTGGCTCTTCAACTGATTATAGTGTTATATTTTTGCAGTCAAATCAACAACGGGCTCATAGCAACTACTGGAAGGGGAAACTGTGTAGTGGGATAGTGACAGATATTGGTTATGCTCCCATCTTATTCTGTACTATAATATTTCTCTCAATCCTCTTCATCAACTCAGTTGTTGCAGGTATGTTAAAAATTGTATGCCAATTTACAATACTACACACACGTGTGCACTCTTAGTCATTACCTGAGTTTTTTGTGATGACTTACCTTGATTGAATATTTTCCACTAATGCCAGCTCCTAACCTTAAAAAGATTACTGCCGTTGTTGGACTTTGGGCATGGACGGCGCTTTCTTCGGCAGTTGGTTCCCTGATTATGTTCTATAAGTGTAGTAGGTAATCTTCTGTGTCATGTATACGTTCTGTTTTCGTGTGTGATATGGTAATATAAATATATGTACTTCGTATTTGTGTGATATTATGCTTTGAATGAATACCTTCTGCTGATGCATGCCTGTTGTCATCATGTGAATGCTCCAATACAGTTCTGTAGGAAACACAAGTTGGATCTAGGACCAAAATGTGACTAGTGTTTCATTTTCTTTGCATCCTCAAGTCATATGGGAACACTTTCACTGAAGAAGAATTAGAGAATAACCGTTTCTGTTTCCGTCAGTCTGTTTATTACAATTTATCATAACAGTATGAAAAATCTGCCATAAAAGTATGGTGGATGCAATTGAAACCTATGATAGAAGCATGACGGCTATAATGAAAACGTATATGTACAAAAAGTATACTAAAGAAACTGCAGAATATAATTAAAAAATAATAACATATATCAAGAACAAACTAGAAACATAATGTAACAACTATGTAAGAAATAAATGTCACCATAAGTACTCAATCCACAAATTTTAGGGATAATCTCATAAAACCTCATAGCATAAGTTAAGAGACGAAAGAGAGGAACAGAGAGACTCAAAACACAGGAATAAAGAGATTAAGAAAACATAGAGAAACAAAGAGATCAGCGAAGGAGATGCAGATGAAAGGAATGTAGAGAAACAAAAAAATGGAGAAAGAAGGAAAAACAAAGAAACAGGGACTCGTGAACAGAGCTTATTGGGATAACCAAATCAGTTTTTCGCAACGATGGAGGTGTTCAGTCAAATGGATCTCCAGTGTTGGGTTTGAGAAGACATGAGGCTGCATATAGAATTTGTGTCCAACACATGTTGAATGTCTGTTGATGGTCTCCATGTTGGGTTTTTAATTTTTTTTTAAAGGGTGTAACTACTGCTTTTTCCTCCATAGCTGCTATATCAAAAGTGGCCATTCTGCAATGTCATGGACCATGGCTATATAACAACACTGACATAAGATGATGGAAAGTAGGAATTGGTATGGAAAGGAAATGAATATAAGAATAAGAAATACTATTGAATGCAGAATTGCTAAATGTTTAGTGATAGTATAAATTATTTTATGATTTTGCCCAGTACCTGAATTTGGGAAGTGTTTCTCCTTTTGCATTGAATTTTTTAAATAAGGAGATAGTTATTTTTCCTGTATTGTTTTGTAATCACGTGGCATTTTCTTGGCAAGTTATGTTCAGTTCTAATTTTGGTCATATATTTTATTATTGTTTTATTTGGTTTAATGTCATTTGCTGTCCATATTCATGCAATTTGTTTGTTATATGTATTATTAAATATTAAACATGACCATGTGTCCTGAAATGTCAAAGAAAAAAAAATCTTAGAGTTTAATTAATTCTAAACTTTCCATCAGCACTAATTTATTCATGTTATTTCAATCCTATGCAGTAAAGATCCTGGTTATATAAAACGACTGGGAGACTTGGGTACTCGAAGTGATACAGAGGTATGCAATCCTTTCGTGGTGGTTGTTTAAAAAAAGGTTGCTTTCAAGTGATGATTGTTTTGAAGAAAAGACTTGCACCCCCAAACCGGATTTTATTAGGGAAACTATCATATTACATGGGTCCTCTTTTTCTTATTAATGACTTTGTGGTAGTATGTTGAGACATAAACATGGACATTGCTATTATACTGCATTTATTGTAACTTAGATATCATATACTCTCTCCCTCCCTAATTACAAGACCTTGCTGACTAATTTACACTTATTAAGAAAATTGGTTAATTTAGTTATTAACATTAAATTTGTTTGTAATTGTATTATTTTTCCAAAATTGCCCTTAAGTAACTAATGCATGGAGAGAGAATAATAGTAGTGGAGTTTTAATTTCTAAAACTAAACTCTTCCATTCTCCAATCCTCATAAGAGAGAGAGAGAGAGAGAGAGAGAGAGAGAGACAATTCATAGCATTAGCATCTATTATTTATGAACTAAATTAATTAAGGGTACAACATCAACATCAACATCAACAACACCTTTAACCCAAGCTAATTGAGATCAGTGGTAGACGAACCCAATGATAGATACGAGGAAGTTGAAAAAAAAGGAGATGCAGAGGAAAAAGGCTAAAAAGGGATCATCTGGGACATAGAGATAACAACAGGTCTAACCCTTCACTAAGCTTATAGCTTTTCTCCATTTCGTCTTAAGACACACCGTCCGCCAATTTGTATCCCATTCCATTAAGTCTTGTTTAACTAATTAAGGGTACATTAGTAAAAAAAAAATTAATGCAATGGACAAGTAGAAAAGAGTCTTATAAAAAGAGACAAAAAATTTCAAAAAAATGTCTTATAAAAAGGGACAGAGGGAGTAGTTAGAAATGACTTGGTTTTATATATCAGCATACAATGGATGTATGTGGCGCATAAATTCTGTTGCATGTGAGGCAATGCAATACTTGATGATATGGCTAGAGCATTGACAAGAACATATGATTATGTATATCTTTTATATGAATGAATGCCATGTTTTACTTTATTATATGTTTATTTTTAAAAAAAAATTATGTTGTAGAATCTGTGAGCATTATGTTTTATATTCTGCAGGATCCTTTATTGAATATTGATCTGAATAGTTCCTCTGTTTGGATGGGAAATTGGTCTCAACTTTGCCCTACTTGCAAGGTTTACATGATATTCTTTTGAGTATTTAAAAAATCTAATGTTGAGACTTTACTTACAGTTCTGTATTTTACTTTATTAAATTCTCAAAACAAGTTATCGCTTATCAGGTTTTCTCGAATTGTATCATCAGATAATTAGACCTGTCCGATCTAAGCATTGCCCAACTTGTAAGCGATGTGTGGAACAGTTTGACCACCACTGTCCATGGATATCTAACTGTGTTGGGAAGGTAAGGAGTGTTGTGCTATTTTAATTGTTACCCACAAGATCAAAAGTGCATTCTTCTGATGGATTTCTTTTATTTTTTTGGTTTTATTTACAATAGATGGATATGTGATAAATCAATAAGATTATTTCCTTCCCCAATATATTTGACTTGGAAATAAGATGCTCTACTTAACTTTTGTGGTCAAACAGAGCTGTTTTTCTTCTTTTCCTCAGTCCGATTGCTACGAACCTTAATATCATACTTGGTATGCATCTTGCAGAGGAACAAAAGGGATTTCTTTATTTTTATCTGCCTGGGAACTTTGACTTCTTCCCTTTCTGGTGCCGTTGCAGTTCAAAGTATGTCCTGAAGAGCTCTTTTTTTCACCATTCTATATATTGAAATTGTATAATTTATTGTTTCACTTGAAATATATAACAACAGCCTTGTTTTCCATTACAGGAATTTGGACATCTACACCAGCATTACTGGCAGGAGAAACATGGATCCATTATGTGTTAGTAAGACATCTAGGTTTAGTTGTGTTTTTGGTAATGGATGCTGTTGTTTTTGTTGCGACTACCACATTAACGATAACACAGGCTTCCATGGTGATTGCTTAATCTATACTTGCCATTTTCCCTTCCAAATAATCATTTAGAATTTTTTCATGTTTGTAATTTGTAATGCAGATTGCTCGAAATGTGACCACAAATGAACTAGCAAATTCCTCCCGTTATGATTATCTCCGTGGTCCTGATGGGCGGTTCAGAAACCCATACAACCATGGTTGTTGGAAGAATTGTGCTGACTTCCTTTTTCTCGGCTATACAAATGATGATGAGATTGCTTGGCCTCCATTACAGCAGGTGGCAACTTAGAACATTCTCCCATGCTGTGTCCATGCATCCTTTGTTATATTATCACATAGTTCCAATTC
Organism: Glycine tomentella; assembly: GCA_007407185.1. Taxonomy (NCBI): domain Eukaryota; kingdom Viridiplantae; phylum Streptophyta; class Magnoliopsida; order Fabales; family Fabaceae; genus Glycine; species Glycine tomentella. The sequence continues at coordinate 1,885,812 of PYAF01001714.1, read as the reverse complement.
GTAGATATGTAGATGATAGTCATTTTCAGCTAGGCTTTCATTCATTGATACATGTACATTTTAATACAGAACACAAAGAAATAAATATTTTTATTTTGGGCCATCAGAAAATACAAATTATTTTGATTCACTCATGTGCCAGTTGTGCAATTGTTTGGTGGGATATCCATTACTTTAGGAGGAAGTGCATTTAAAGGATTGGAACAAGTGTCTTTTGACTTTAAAGGTATGCTTGGCATGAATGAAAAATGTGTAAGATGTGGAAAATGGCAATGAATTTTGACAGTGTTGGTCTTGAGGTTTACTTTTGCCGCCCCTCGATTTTCAGCATTGTTTTTACTTTTAACAGCACTATAAGCCTTTCCTTGCCAGGTGAGATTTATACAACTAGGAAAAGTGTAAATATGATAGTAAGTGATAGGCAATTATATTGTTGTATAATGTATAAATCTCGGCTTTGTTGATATGTGAAAGAGTGTGAATTAGTGATACGGTCCCTTGTCTATGCTATGACCAAAATCTCCCTCGGTGATTTTCTTCTATGGTTTTACTATGTAAAAAAAAAAGAAGCAGGAAATGGATAAGGAACAAAGTAGTGTTTTTATAAAGAAACATAATAAAATAAAAATAGTTCAAACACCCTCTAGTTTGTATTAAAGTTTTATTGCATTTTTCACCCTTAAGTTATGATTAAATTATACTTTCCTTTATTTATATTTTAAATATTATTTATTTTCCTTCTTTATAAGATAAATGTGTTCCATTTGACTTTCGTGGCGTTTTTCAAATAGATAGTGGCTCTTTGTTTTAGTTGATAGGCATGAAAAGGACCGAAAAGAAAAACAGTACATATTCTACAAAGGAAAATTCTCAATTGTGCTTGAATGAAAACAACAAAGGGAGGCCACTAATTCATTTATTGATATTAAAAACTTCCGGGAATGTGCCATCAATGATTAAATATATAATTTTTTTAATTCATAAATATAAGGAAGGCTTGTCTGGTCGAATTTAAGCAAAATCAATGAATTCTTGTTGGTGAATGATGATTTTCAATGGGATGACAATGTTACATTAAAAAAAAACATTAAATATGTTGGAGATTTTTGAAATATATTATAATTTCATAATTGATCCTTGAAAAAATTATTTTTTATTGAGTCCTTAAAACTTCAAAAAAGTTTTTTGGGAAATACATGTCCTTAGTCTCTGTGTCAAATATAATGATGTGTCTGTTAGTCGAACACGTTAGAGATATCAATGCTCCGACGAGGAAATACTTAGACATTAAGTTGCGGTGCACTCATGGCAGTACCCATAATTGTTATGAAGCATGTCTCGGAAGTCCAACCACATGAACGGTGATGCGGAGGAGTGGTGATTCTGACGTCGACATTCTCATCGGACTTGTAGGTGATCATCGATGGCGTCGTTGGAATCCAGAAGGACCTTCTCCGTGTTGGCACTAGTTGGAAAATGATCGCTCCATGTGACCATCGCCTCGCCGTCTCAGATAGGCGACGGAGTGTGACGATAGTGCCCTCCATATCCAAATCATGTTACGACGTCTCAAAGTATTCTCACTTCTCCGATTCTCGAGAACGTGTCTCATGGTCAGCTTCAAACTTGATCGTTTATGCCTTTTGATTTCACAGTCATAGTGACTCGCAATTTTTTTTATGCTCATTTGGTATTGTAAATTTCTCAAATCTATTTCTTGAATCTGGTATCATAAAATTCTGTTGTTGGCTTTTGTACAAATTTCTCAGATCTAAAATGAAATTTATTATCTTCATAGCTTTTTATCATTGGATTTTTTGTTCTCTGTTGTTTGTTGCTTACTTGAAACCCATTGATGGTCATGGAGAAGCAATGGGTCTATAAGTGGCAAAGAAAGAGGTTTTGAAGTTTTAAGGACTAACTAGAAACAAAAAAATATTAGGAATCAGTTGCAAAATTTGGAATATATTTTAGGAATCTCTAACATATTTAAGTCTAAAAAATTTGATCACAATGCAAAATTGTTTGACAATGTGAAAAAGGTTTACACCATGAATATATTTTAATCAAATTAAAAAAATAACACGTAAAGGAGAACAAATTATTGCCATTTTTTTTTTTTACATTGTGCTTTTACAAACCAGTTCAACCAAACTATATACGGGTTCGCCTAGAAGACGGGCTCTTACTCTCCAGAAGCCGAAGTGAAGAGCATTCTAGCGAGAAATGTATTATTGGACACTATAGACCATAAACAAAAATTATTGAGACAGTGGATCCTAACACTTTCACAGCAATTTCTCTTATTGAATCGGATTATTTGAGTGAAGAACATTGTCAACAACATGAATGGATGTCTCCATAGGCAATACCAGGTGGTAAAATAAACATCAGCTCTGCTGGATTCCACTTGGCCATGACTGGTTTTTAACAGGCTTCAGAATAGCTTCAACTTCAGACAGAGTCTCTTCATCAATTCCAGAAGTTGCAAGTTCTCTTGCGGCGGCAACATTTTCCTCCACCTAATTTGTAAGGTTATCCCAGTTAGAACAGGTCATTCTTATTAAGTGACTAATTCATATTACACAAACTGAAGTTGAAAAATTCTTGCATAAACTGGGGTGCACCTAAATTAGGTATACTAGGCCAATAATGTATTGAGACATTATTAATTATAGTAGCTAATAATTGATCAACTGTGGTAGTCGATCAGTAATTAACGATGTGCCAATAATACTTTACTGGCCTAAGCTTATTTAACTTGCAAGCACAAACAAAAAAATCTTGTTAGTTGCTGACTTTATTTCATTTTCCATACTACTGTTCTTAAAAGACTTCCTATGAACAACATCAATAACCTAAACTCCACCAATATGGTATAATAAGATAAAAGACATATAATCACATGAAAGAGTGCCACAACAGTAGTAAAACAAACGGCTACAGTTGGCAGTACTACCATCAATTAGAGCCAGGAAATTTCCTTAGTATTTTCCTCATACAGTGCTGCCCATTAACTTACAGTATCGGATAAAAAACATTGCATTAGCATGTACCTTTATTTATGCTCATGTCTGGTTTCTCTTTATTTTATTTTTTAGTTGGTAGGTATGAAAAGGGCGGATGGAAAAGTCCGTACATATTTTACAGAGGAAGATTCTCACTTATGCTTCAATGAAAACATCAAAGAAAGAGGTGATTAATTTATAGACCAAGCTGTATGAAAACTCTAGAGTAAGCTTTCAGCATTATCCACAAAATTTCATAGATTTTCACAATACAGATATATACAATTAAATACGGCTTTTCAGGAATAGTATGAAAACAAACCTGTTCAACAGATTTCATGCCTACAAGCACTGATGTGATTTCCTTATTTAACAAGCTGTACTGCAATGCTAACTTTGAAATGTTTTTTCCCTTTTCTTTACAATGGGTAGCAGCAGCTTGACATGCAGACTGCAAAGTTCCAAATTAAAATACATAAAATCAATTCAGATTTAATGAAACATGTACCAGAGCATAAGCAAAAAACAGAGATTGAATAGAAATGTGGTTTAAAGACGTTTGAGAACACAATTTAGTAGGCAATATTACTTGGATCTGGATTGAACAAAATAATGATGATAATTGCCTAATCTGGCAAAAGAATGAAGAAAGTCACGATCTTTCTTCCAATAGCTTGACCAGTTCGACTTTCTTCTTTTTAAGTGTGTGTACATGCATGGCTTCAAATTTCAATTCTATTTTTTTTTAATGTTTTCTGACATTTTTCAGCAGAACTAGGACACTCTCCCCTCCCCCTCTCTCTCACACACATATATTAACTACTTTCAGATCTTATAGTAAACATTTTCCACTTGGATAAGAAAATTGCAGGTGTACAAGAAATTTAATCACAAACTTTAGGCAAATGATGGGATGGGTACAAATTTCTTATTCACACTCATTCTCTCTCTCTCTTACTCACCGCGCCCCCCATACAAATATAATGTAGTTTTATAATCAAACTCAATAATGGCTTGCTTTAAGAGAACATTGAACCATGGTCATCTACTACCTAATGTGAATTGAATTACACTTCAATGAAATTATAAACACATAACAGAACCATTAGTAAGTGTGAAAAGAAGCAAACCTTGAGTTCCGGCGAAGCGGGATGCCATTCAGGTGGGCCAGACTTGGTGAGAAGGCCCATAGACAAGGGAGAAGCATTGATAATGCCAACCCCTTTGGTCTTCAAATAGGGCACCAAATCCCCCAAGCTAGTGTCATTCACACAGTAATGGCAATAAGAAAGCACAACATCCAGCGTCCCAGGTGGAACCCTATCAAGCACGTAACTGAAAATCCCCAGAGGAAGCCCCGTTATTCCAATGAACCGCGCCTTCCCGGCTTCCTTCAGCTTCACAAGCGCTGGAATCGTCTCACTCACAACCTACCCAACAACAACAGTCATTTACATCCATGTTTGGATAAGCATTGACAAAATTAATATTGGTTAAAATTGATTTGGAAGTGATGTGATTCATGTTTGGATCAAGTTAAGAGTAAAACTCAGTATAAAAGTTTTGGATCTAATGCAAAAGCAACTCAAAGCTATTTCAACTCGAATCAATTCTCGACCCAGAATCATTTCCAAACTCTTCTCCAACGTGAAACCAAACATGTGATACATTTAGGCAAAATCAATTCAGACTCGGAATCAATTCTCCAACGTGAAACCAAACACGCACTACTGCTACTGCTACTTCACATTGATGAAACGCAACAAGCACAATATGAAACGACAGGTTACCTGGTCTAAGGAGCCGAACTCGATGTCGTGGCATTGGAGAATGTCGACGTAGTCAAGCTGCAACCTTTCCAAGCTCTCTTCAATGCTTCTCGTCACTCTCTCCGCGCTGAAATCGAAACCCTCCTTGTACCGTCCGCACTTCGTTGCTACAACGTACGAGTTCCTCGGAGCTCCCAGAGCCTTCAGTGCCTTTCCCAGCACTTTTTCCGACAGTGTCCCTCCGTAGTACGGAGAAGTGTCGAAGAAGTTGATGCCGGATTGGAAAGCGAGGCGAACGGAAGCGTTGGCTTGTTCCTCGGAAACATCGCCGAAGACATTACCCAGTGGAGAAGCTCCGAATCCTACAGTGCTGAGTTTCAGTCCGGTTCTTCCAAGCTCACGTAGTTCCATTTCTCTAAGTTCTCTTCTCTCAGACTCACACACTTCACACCTCTTTCCTTTCTTTCTTGCAAGTTGCAAATTTGTAATACCCAATTCATCTATTGGGAGTGGACCCACCCTGCTGGGTTGAACTCTTTCCACAAGGCCCAATTAATTAAGACATTAAATATTTTTTCAAACCCTTAATTTTGATCTTTGCAAAATTTGTGTAACACTGGTTGCTGTTGTAAGTGTAAAGGTTTAAATTCACTTTTGATATTATAGTTTTATTTTGTACAATTTTGGTACTTATTTTTTATTATTACATATTAGTTTTTTATATTTTTAAAATTTGACTATTTTAGTCTAATGTTAATTTACGTTAATTTTTAATGAAAATTATTGACCTATTAATGATGATGTAACATAATATGCTAATTGACTTATAATGTAACATGCCAATTTGGTTATTAATGTCATATCAATATATTCTTAACATTACATTTATATATATATTAGATTGTCACATCATTCATTCATTATGTCAACATGTATGTATCTGGATAAAATATATTAGTAATTTAGTTTAAAAAAATTGACACTATGGATCAAAATTCATTAATTTTAAAAGTGCAGATACCAAATATACAAACAAAATCTGAAGGACTAAAACTACAGGATCGTGAAAACTATAGGAACCAAGAGTGGATTAAAGCCTAACTGTAAAAGAAAAAGTCCTTAAAAGTTGTTAAGGTGAAGCATTTCTCTTTTTACGATCTTGCAATGATTTATTCAATTTGGTTTTTATGATTTATTCAGTTTCACCATCATCGTCTACAACACACTGCATCATCTTAATCGAAGCAAAGAACAACCTATGCACACTCTTGTAAGGAAGGTTGAGTTTTTCCTTTTTCATGGCCATCACCATCTCAAACACCAAACAATTCATTTCATTTCTCAAACTATCACTCTATGCGCTATGAAGCAAGTCAAAAACTATGTTGATCAATTTTTTGCATACTTTGTGGTTTTACTTACTTTGCGGGTATCTACGCCGGCATGTACCGTACAAAAATAAGGAGGCAATACGGGATCGAGGGGCATCAATGTACGACATTTTTGCTTGTACCATTTGCCAAGAGTATCGTGAGTTCCAAGCCCGTGGATTCCACGTCTCTGCTGATACCCTTAATTGCTTCTTCTTAATTTGATTCTTCTTGTCATAAGATAATTATCAGAGGCAAAGGTTATTGGATGGTTTCTTAATTAAGTGAATTTCAGTTGGAGTAGTCTTTCTGGTGAGTAAGATTCTGATTGGATATAAACTATTAGATATGCACAGAGAAGAAGGTAATTAAACTAAATGATTTTTTTAGGTCAAGAAATATGTTTCTTAGATCTGTGATCCTTATTTGACTTATCACCGGATATTAGGTCTATTTTCTAATATCTTTTTTGAGACCTCGGTCCATGATCAAATACACTTGTTGTCACAAAAATTGACAGTTAAAAAGATAAGATCTACGGTCGCAAGAAATTCTTCATGCTTTTAATAATTGCAAGAGTTTAAATTTTGTAGTGTTTTTGGTAGCCACAAAGTTATCAAAGTATCTTTTACTAAGATAAAATTGTACCGATCACTTTAACAGATAATACCTCAAATATAAAAGATCCTAACAAAATCAGCCTAGTAGAAGTAGGAACACGTACCACATATATGGAAGAAAAAAAAAAAAACAGATAACACACTTTTAAAAGGTCTAGTTAGAGGTGATATCAAAACTGCATGTCATTTGGAAATTTGCTGTGAATGAAAAAGATGCACAAATTACTATTTTATTTAATGAACAATGATACATAAACACTTCATTAATATCTTTCATGTATTTTTATCTTTTTTTTTTCTTATCACATTATAAATCTTATAATGTTTATATTTTTCTCTATCTCTTTAAATGCCTTATAACACTACACAAGGAGAATTTGGTTGAAGTAGATGAGATGACAGAACACAAGGCCATGTAAGCATAAAATATATCGAATAACTTAAACTTTAAACTGATATATAGTTGACCTTATGACTCTTATCTTCTCATGCTTTTTGAAGTCGGTTTAATATGAATTCTAACAGAATGTCTCCTCACATGAAAGATGTAAAAAGTGAGCGTAGCTTTCTCACAAGATCCTTCACTCCCATGCAAAATTCCATATCCATCTGTAAATAGTAGAAATATTTCCCACATTGAAATTAACAAAATTAAGTTTAGTGAAGTAATTATGAAAACTGATGCATGGTTAGCAATAGAACAAGTTTTTTCATCAATTTAGTCAAAATATAACGTGTATATGTAGAAAACCATTGGCAGTATACCCATTCTACTATGTGTCATAACAAAAAGGTTCACTATTGCTTCAGATGTTACTTCTGTAATCTGTATATGAAACTTAAATACTTAATTCAATAATTGTAATTTTTTGTTGGTTTTCACTTTTCAGCCAATATAGTATATGTAAAATAATTTTACCTGAGCAATTATTGTTATATCAAGGGCACATCTCCGAAATGTCATGGTATTGCTATTGATGACTTTGATCAGATCGAGTTTCTCAATTTCCTGGATTGTTTTTTCTACAACTCCTTTGCTCTTCTCACGATGTATGTACTCTTATGGGCAGTGGAGGAGCCAACAAAGAATTTTAGGTAGTGTCAAATTTTATTTTTAATTCCAATTAATTATATAAGTATATATAATTATTAAAAAGGCTAGATACAATATTCCTCTCTCTTATCTACGCATAATGTGGAGCCTCCGGACAATGGGATACATAATTTTTGTTTTTAGTTTCTTATATTATATACAGCAAGTTAAAGAGTTAATTAATATACAATTTAATCCTTAAAATTATCTGCCACTTGTAGTTTAATATTTGAATTTGTTTATGTATACGAATTGATCTTTATATCTGCTAAAGCCATACCAAGTTATTAGTCCTTTCAAATTTTATGGACCAGATATAAGAGGAACTAACATATATGATTCCAGCTATATAATTTCAAGGACTGATACTCCAATACGTGTTCAACATATATACAGTAAAAGCAGAACCATATTTTTCTTTATACCTTCTGTAGTCCAGGAACAAGGGCAGATAAAAGCAGAATTGAACCATGTTTTCTGTCCCTTTCTTACCTAAATATGATATTAATTTGTTTCGGTTTTAAACAAAATGTGATTGGTAAAAGGTGTGAATTGAAGAGTTTGAATATGGTTTGCAGGAGGTTATAAAAGTTGAAACCTCTGACAGCTCTTGTACCACAATACTTGTATACTTCATAGAAGTTTGGTTGAACTTAATGGAATAATTGTGTACTATATCTTTTACAAAGTGTGCATAATTTGCATGCATGCTTCCCATACACGTCAAATTTCATGGACGCTACGTACAGGCATGATATATATGCGTTGCCAAGTTAATGCTACTCGCTACGTACTTTAAAAATGAAAGTTAAGGGAAGAATTTCGTTTATGTTAATGGCATGAAAGTTAAAAAAATAAAATTGGGGGGAGAAGGAAGGAAAAGCTTACATAAAAAGTACAAACATCGGTCGTTAAAAAATTGAAAATGACCTAAGCATGAAGTGATGCATAATTGGCACACTGGAAATTTCATGTAGAGCTAAACTTTAATTACCAGCAATAGAAGGTTCAAAACCCACTATAATAATTGTACTGTACCAAAAAAAAATATATTTAGCACCTTATGATTTGGGTGAAGTAGTCCGAATAGAAATTAGCTCATAACAAAAAGTACAAAAACATCTAGTGGTCTTACTAAGAAAAAAAAATTACCTAGTAATATGTTTTTGTTTTGATTTAAGTGGAAGCTCATAATAGACTTTATATAGGAGAAAGAGGCAAAAGGGATAAGCGAATGACAAAGGGACAGAAAGCTTTGCAAAGATCAAACTCGCATACTCATAATTCTTAATTCATGTCTTGCAACTTAATTAATTGGGCATTTTAAGAAGGTAAAAGGCTACTAGAAGCACCATTGAGGAGAGTAGATTGCTGAATTTTAGTTAGGTGAAAAAGGGAAGTAGAGTCCAAGAAGGACGACAATATTAAAAGTTGTTAAGAAAATTCTTATGGTAAGTATCTTAAAATTTTGGTTATTAACCAATCTCAATGACATACCTCATCTAAAAAGATAAGGCTCTTGTTGTTTCTCAAGGAGGCACTTAATATGGTAATATATACCTTTTGGTTTGAGTTCTCCATCGATGTAACAAGAATATAGATAGTGTATCTATATGAAAAGTGATCAATGCCCTGGTTGCAACTAAAAGATTAACTAAAGTTAGGATTAATCTTTATAAATGGTTTTATTGAAAGTTGGCAAAGACATAAAGGCAGCTAATTGGGAAGAAAGTGCTACTTGGAGCTTAGTGACATTAATTCAATCTAAATTCTCCATGATCTGTGTCAGATTGTTTGTATCATCTTGGTTTTCAAAAAAATTAAACCACTACATTGCACATACATATAATGCAAACTAATTACGTTTTTTTATAGAACGTCTTGGACTATCCTGTTATTGACAGAGGATATTGTTGTTATCTTTTGTTTCCTCCATAATTTTGTCCTTGTTTATTTGATGTTATTTTTATCCCGGAATAAGGAATATATTGAAGAGTGGACTATTGGTGTTAGATCTTATATGATCGCTCATACAGAAAATATGACCACCAAAATTTTATCAACATTGTAATTTTCTGCATACAGCAATCAGCAATCAGCATAATCTAAAGGGACAAAAGAGCCATTACTATTTCTTTTGCACTATCAAATGTGTTATGAATATGTTAAAGATTAAAGAAAATAAGATCTGGAATTAGTACAAAAGGCGGATATTTTAGTATCTTTCTGAGATTATTGATGTCAAATCCGTTATCATCAGCAATTACGGATGACAACAAAAATTTAGAGTACTATTCTTAAGAAGAAGAAAAAAAATCTATGGACAAAGAGAAGTATTACACATGGTCCTTATATATAAGAGACAAAAACTAGTTTTTCCTTATCACATTTATTTTCTGATGAACTCTACACCCTTCTGGATGCTTCCTGCTAACTCTCTCTTTGCTTTTTCCAATCCAATCCTGTTAAGCATTTCACAGCAAAAATTTCACTTTCTGTAATGCTTATTGTATCCAAGAAAATAGGGAATAGTTTCATAAACTACTATGATACCTTTCATACTCATTCAGGGGACCCAGTTGATAAACCTCTTCTGCTCCAGCACGACCAAGACGTACCTTGGTTGCAAAGAAGGGAAGTTCTGTAACCTATTGAAAGCATATGATACTGTTAAGCAAGACTTGGAAGAAAAGATGAAGAACATATGCAAGGAAAAGGAGTTGAAAATGGCACCTGAGAATCAACAAAAGCACACTCCACTACCCCAGCTTCTCCTTTTAAGCCACGGAGGCATGCACCAGCAAACTTGGCAGCTGCATATGCCTACACAATCAGGAGTGACATTTCAGCTTTGCTTGTTTATCTACTAGGACTTTGCTGACACTTAATTGATAATGCATGAAACTGTTGAAATATGAAGATAAAGTTGATAAACTATTAACCATTGAAAGTGTTGCAGAACCAGCCCCAGCTTTTGCCTGTAACATGAATAATACTTGCTATTAGATTATGATGAATATTCAATCACAACCAAATATTTTAGATTTCTTGAATATCCAAGGTCATGGATATCAAAACAAGGTTGAGCAGTAGAGATAATCTATTCAGATTTCAGACAAGTAGTATGCATCATTTGTTTTGGTATCTTCACTTGTCTGAACATCTTAAGCATAATTGATATGGCCAAGTGCATAGTCTCCTGTGATGATAAAGGAAATTGGAGACAGTTGCATCAATCTTATATTATCATGGCACCATAAACAACTTATAGTTGCAGCATCATACTATATGTTTCTCTATTATCTATTAATATTTCACAGTTGTTATCTTGTATTAGGCAGATGCCAGTAACTGAAAAAGCAGAAGCATAAAAGTTGATACTGACACTGTCATCAACTCATATTAGAAATTCCCATAGGGATAAGCACATATTTATATAAGCCTAAACTATCAATATATTATATGCAGAAAATCTTGCCAATTATCCCTCTTCTACTCCAGTGACATGTTAAAGCTATAGGTTTATGTGACATTACCTCAACAACTTCAGTTCCACCATTTTGGATGCGATTTGTCAGGTATTCAGTTTCTTCTGCAGTGAAGCTACTGGGAGGCTTAACCTGTAAAAACCAAAGTTTGAAGAAGTTTCAGTGACTTGTTCTATAGTACTTCTTAATAAATTGAGGGAGTATTTTCTACAAAACCTGTGACAAAAGAGGCAAAATTGTGACTCCAGCATGACCTCCAACCACTGGAACATCAACCTCTCTTGGATCAACTCCAAGTACCTCTGCCTGAAAGAAGAAAACATGGCAGGACATACACTAGCCTCTATTCATACAATTCAGCATATACTATAAAAATCTCACAATGTAGAAATATCTGCTCTGTTCAACCCACTGTAATACTTTTCAAAACTATATAAACAAACTAATTTGATCAAACAGTTAACATTTGATTATACTTTTAGCTTGTAGTCTCCTAGATATTTTATTTTTGCAACACAGCAGGTAGGAAATTTAGATGAGTTATAGACTGTTTGAATAAGAACGGCAAAGCAATGCTTACCACAAAAGTATTTGCCCTCACAACATCAAGGGTTGTAACACCCAGTAGTCGCTTTGGATCATATGTACCAGCTTTCTTGAAAACCTCCGCAGCAATAGCAACTGTGGAATTCACCGGATTACTAATCAAGTTGACAATTGCATTGGGGCAGCACTTGGCAATTCCTTCAGAAAGGGTCCTCACAATTCCAGCATTTATTTTAAATAAATCATCTCTTGTCATCCCAGGTTTCCTTGGCACCCCAGCAGGTATGATTACCAAGTCCATGCCAGTGAGTGCACTCTCAAGTTGTTGCTGCCCCAGAAAGCCACGAACCTACAAATCCAACAAAAATTGCATTATTTGAACAAATAGCAGCTAAACATTGTTAAGTTCCATCATCAAAATTTTGTCAACAAAACAATTCCTCAATCCTTAATAATTAAAATAACCCCCTCTTTAAAAATCCCCCCATCAGTACCAAAGAGGAAAACTATTGGTAATAAGAGGATGAGAGGGATACAAATCATAGGCATAAGCCAAATAGAGAGAATAAGTCTCAAGAGATGTCATATTGATTAAAAGATAGGAAAAGTGAATTACAATGCTCCTATTTATTTTGTTAACCTAACCATGTGTAACTAATTCTTAACAAACTAATTGATCATATACTCCAATAAAAACTATTGTAACTAGCCTCAGCATCAACACAACAACTACAACTCAGTCTTATGTTAAAATTTAATTGACAATCAACAACTCTATGAAAAGGAAATTACCACAGCACCAGTGTCCATGTGGCTAACATCAGCTGTGACACCAGGGGTGTTGACAACATCATAAAGATGAAGAACTGAAACCAATGGGTTCATCTTCATCAGCAAAGAAAGGGATTGACCAATTCCTCCAGCAGCCCCCAAAATTGCAACTTTGAATCCAGGTGCCCCACCCTTTGCTCTGCACTCACCTCTCTTAAGAAGAACATCACTCCCTTCCTGTCACAACAAAACAAAAAAGTTTCTTTTTTCCCTCAAATAATGGAAGCTCAAGTTTATTTATCATGCAAGGAACACATATCAAGTGAAAATGTAAATTGTTAGAGGAGAATCGAACCCGCGACCTTTTTTCCTTTGTTCTTTCTTAACCGCCCAACCAACCTTATATCTCCCTAACACATACCAAGTTGCTCTTTACTTAAATATAAACAACTCTTTGAAGTCTGAAGTAAAAGTGTGTAAAAACTGAAGTAAACTGAATTGTTAAAGGAAGAAACCTGGAAATTTGAAGGCTGAAGATGAGCAGAGATTCTTGCAATACGTTGATTGGCTCCTGCACGTGCTTCCATTGGTTATGTTATGTATATTACTATTACTATTAGAGAGGGAGAGAGTGAGAAGTAGTAGTGTGTGTTGAAGCAAAGGAGTTATTATTATATATTAGGAAACAAATGAGGGGTGCAAAAGAATATAAAGTTGTGACCAGAAAATAAAATGGAAATGGATAAGGACAATAATGGGAATCAAGAAGTTGACATATATGTCCAATGTTTTTCCCTTTTAATATAAAATTTTCTCTATTTTGTGTGGAATTCAGTTTTCTGAACCCTTATCCTATCATCTTCTTGGGTCTCAAGTGAATGTGGCTCTCACAATTTTAACCAAAGTTTCCACCAGCCTCTGTTGGCGTTGCATTCTGCTAACTCCTAACTATTCGCATTCTGATAACGATTCGTGAATATGATGGCTTCTAGTGACAAAAAAGTTCGGGATGAGGAAACGTTCAATATGTTCCACGCAAATTGTCATTAGTTTTCTTGTGATCTGTTTGATACAAAGTAGGAACTGAGAAAGGAGTATATAAAATTAAAAGTTTTATAGGTTTTAAGATAATTATTTTAAAAGTTAATAAATTTATTATTGTAATTATCTAAAACTTTTTATAGAATGAATGCATAATCATATTTTTTATAAAATTAATAGGATTGACGATTTAAGAGGTAAAATTTTTAAGGGTAGTTTATTTTTATTTTTTCAAAGTATTTACAAAGACATAGTTCTAAATCTAAACCAAGCATTTTAAAGTAACTAAGGACAAATTTAAATATGCAGATAAAGGATTTTGAAAAACTTTGGATTTATAAGTTGGCTTTGATGAAAACTTGTTTCTGAACTTAATAAACGAACAAACTAAGATAATACAACATGTTGATTGTTGGGCATGTTACAAAGAAACCAAAATAAAAAGGATAGAGGGAGAGAGAACTATTTTTTTTTCAAGAGAGGGATAGAGAACTTAGCACATGTATAAATTTATCCTGATTATTCTCATATGTCAAAAAAAGGATTTACATCTTCAAATGAAATTTTCTAAAGGTGTCAATATGGGTTTTAATTTATGAGTCATTCTAGCCCAACCCAACTCAGGCCCAATGAGAAAAAAAAATTGGACTTTCACTATTGACACTTCCACCATTTACTAAATGACCTAAATAACCTTCTATTTTTTCCCTATTTTGAAAGAAAACCTTTGCATGGTTCACACCACTAACCGCACTCCCTTCCGTTGTACTCCCTCGTCTTGTAGTTCCAAGACCCGTTCAACATTTATGTCAGCAAGCTTGTCAACAAACTCTTCTCAACTTTCACATCATACAACCTAGTAACATGAACATGAGAAGAAATAAAAAACAATTGTGAAGGGAAAAAGTAAAAGAAAAAATAATCAATTTCAAAAAATACCTTCAAGAACATAATTACTATTATGGAAAATACCTTTCAAAACATTATTCACTATTCTGGAAAGTACCTTAACAAAAAAAAAAACTAGCATCTTGGAAAGTAATTGCCACTTTTCATAATTGTGATTATATTGTGTTCCAAATAATACTTTTCGCAATTGGAAAAACAGGAGTCATGACATACTTGGTTGCACAAAGTGTTGAAGTTACAAGGTATGATGAAATTAAATATAACGCATAACATTTTTGTATAGGATATATAACGCATAACATCGACGTTGAAGGATATGATGAAATTGTATATAGATTGCACATTATTGAGATTGAAGTATTTTTCTTATACAATTTGAATATAGAAGTAAAAAAAATGAAGGTAAAATTTTAATACTTTTGATAAACAAAGAAGAGAAAAGGGAGAAAATAGACAAGAATGACTTAAAAGGTAAGGTTTGCACATTTTTTAAATAAAAGGGTAGTTTTGGTATAAAGAGTATTCATGATAATTAAAAAATAAATAAAAAAAGGATAGGAAGTATGAATAGAAAAAGTTCAAATGTTGGTTCATTTTGTTTGAGTTATCTCAATCCAACTCACTTAACCTATAAGTTATGATGGATTTGGATCAAGTTGGTTCATTTTTCTTTTTAATTTAAAAAATTTAAACTAAAATTTAAAAATATTAAATTACAAAAAGGAAATGATGTCATTTAATTATTTCATCTAAAAAAACTTAAAATAGAGAATTTTATATATATATTTGTTCTTATTCTCCATATTTATATTTTTTTATTTTTTTATTTTTTTATTTTTAAAATTTGGTGAGTGAACTCATTAACTTGTGTTGGTTTGAGTTGTGTTGACATACTTTTAACCACAGTTATGAAAAATTAGAAAATTGGACTGGTGTGACTTGTCATTCGATTCGAAACATATGATATCTTAGGTGGTCCAATAAAGATGTAAGATTGAAAATAAAATCGATTTAGTTTGACCAAATTGGATTTGGTAAAATCTGGTGACCCGACTTGATTTGATCCAGTTGAGAAATTTTTTTATTATTCTTTTTACAACTCCAATAATATATTATTAAATTGTTAATAACTAATTATTGAATAATATATAATATGTTCCTTTAATATTATTTTTTATTTTGATAACCATAAATATATAATAACTAATTATTATAATATTAATTATGGTATGATTTAATATTTATATATTTTATATATAAGACTTATTTATGATCATTTGATAACTTTTATATTTAGTTATGAAATATAATGATTTTCTTAATTATTTTTTGATAATACCTATAAAATAATTTATAATAATAAGTAATTATATAATCTTTATAATTTGATCATAACAATTTTAATTTTAAAGTATAAAAATATGAATTAATAATATTTTGTTAAATGTTATATATATACTGAAATAATTGGGTTAAAAAGTAATACATTGGTTGGACTATGATCCAAAGTCTTAATTGGGTCAATGTACCAATTTTGATAACAGTACTTTTACTGCAACTCGTGAAAAAGAATATTAAGTTGACACGAATATTTTCTTACGCAAATTCTCTCTAAGTTGGAACCATTAAATATTCTTGTACATAACCTCTCCAATTAACAAGTATTTTTTTCATATTCTGCATCTTCATGATTGATAGAACCAAGTATTACCAGAATAGCTTTTTTAGGCTTTACCACTCTCAACTTACACTAATCTAACTGGATGACTTGGGAGAAATCAAATACAACCGAAATAGGTCGTAAACGTGTTAAAACACTCTTAAAGTGGGTAAACCAACAAAGAATTGAGTCAAAATTCACTCCCAATAAGATTTACACATTTTTGTTTCAAAATTAGGAGTAGAGGAAAAGATAAATTAAAATAACAGAATATTTGAATCAAAACTCACTCAATAAGATTTACATATTAACTCAATTTTATTAATTAAGTGTCCAAATTAATTTTTTAATAATAAAGAAAACAAATTAAACATATTAAATATAAAGATGGACCAAAAAAGCAATTTAGTCATTTTTTAACCAAAATCATTTTTTTTAATTTGGATATATTTATTAAGACTAATTTGGACCGACAGCCCAAGTCGAAAGTACTATTGTACCTAATCTAGACATTAGCCATTTCGTTCCTAACTGGTACAGTGGTACCCGTAAAAGTCCTAGATAGAGATGATGATTGCACCTAAAAGTTAACGAAAAGATTCTTAATTCTCTTTCTCTATCCTTGTTTAAAATGTGGGTTAATATGTCTAATGGAGAGAAAAGGCCCGATACTTTCAAAGACTCAATTATTATGTATTTATTTTCACAGTTTATTAAACTTCTAATTTCCCTTCTTTATTTCTCTGGCTAAAGAAAATCAATATATAAGCTAATGTGAGCAGATGTTAGTTGTTGGGTTGCAGCATTTGACATTTGGATGAGTATTAGAATCTATGTATTTATGTTGCTGCTGCTTGACTTTATCTTTGTTATTTTGCCAGTTTGATCATGTATTGTGGCTTGTGGCTTCATATGGATCTATTTAACAAAAAAATTGCTGTTAAAATAAAAAACATAATATTTATAATTAAATTTATCAAAATCTAAACAAATAATATTTTCTTAACTTTAATATTCTAAAATTCATTTTCACAAGGACAAATCGAGTTAAAATTTAAAACATATGGCTTAAATCCCTTTTAAATCAATAGGAAATATTAGACAATCCAAAAGATTATCAGTTTTCTTAATAGCTTCTTCAATCACATTATTTTATGATTAATTGATATATGTATTTAGCTTGTTTTCATTTTTTTTTCATAGACTAGAGTGTTTTCTAACTCATGAAGGACTAATTTCGCTCACAATATATTGTTATTTATCCAGTTTTTTTTTTTAAACAAGGTGAAAATCAAACACAACTTATTTTTGTTTAAGTGCTTTTTTGTGATAGTTGCTTCATAAATAAAGCTCTTGTGAGGAGATTAAAGCTCGATATCAATTTCAACTTCAACTTTTTGTTTTCATTTTTTTTCTTTCTTCTATTTTCTTCAACTTCATTAATTCTTGCGAGTAAAGTAGTTTCTCCCTGCTTAAATTATGCTCCTTTAATGAGTATGTGATGATAATTGCAAAGGCTATATCAAAATTATCACGAGAGAAAAATTAGGAATAAACACTATATAACTTCTAAATAATTTTAGCATGTTTTTATTATAAAGCATTAATTAATAACCTTCATTCTGGTTTTCATACTTCTCTGATATAATAAGGTCAAAAAGACACTTTCTAAGTTTTAGAATTTGTTCAGAATGTTCACTTATTTCTTGTCAACTAACTCAAAATACTCAACTTTCTAAACTGCTTTCATCTTTTGCTTTAAGCAATTTTCTAAGACTAAATTGATTTTTTTCCTTTCTTTTCTCTTGACATCAAAAGCTTCCATTTGTGACATTAGACTATTAGAAAGGTAATTAAGTCCACCAGTGGTGTAACTTGAGAAGAAGAAAAAATAGGATGCCAAAATTATTAACATATTTTTTAGTAGAGAGAAGTTTAGATGAGTTGGATCTTGAGATTTATTAGATACTTCCAGATTATTCATCAACAATAAGAATCTTATATATTAAGAGCGAAAAATGAATTCATATTCTTCTGAAATATGAGTTTGTTTCTTATCCACATGTGTTGTTAAAATCTTAATAGTTAATTTTAAGTATTTAATAACTATTTAAATGATAATTATTTTCTTAATTAATTGAATTTTGTGATATTAAAATTAATTTTCTATTTTATTGAATTATCTGTAAGGGCTGATATTATTAAAAAAGTATAATATTAATATAAAATTGTTTATAAAAATAATTATAAAAAATAAAATAATTGAAAGCTATCTTTTTTATGCTTTTTCAATGACCAAAATTTGTAAATTATTATTCTTTATGATTTCTTAATG
Organism: Glycine tomentella; assembly: GCA_007407185.1. Lineage (NCBI taxonomy): Eukaryota > Viridiplantae > Streptophyta > Magnoliopsida > Fabales > Fabaceae > Glycine > Glycine tomentella. Next base: position 1,867,202 of record PYAF01001714.1, on the reverse strand, counting down.
ACTTAAAATCATTAAAATTGAAGAATAAATAACTTAATTTAAAGAAAATTTGAGGACATTATAGAAATCTTATAAATGTTGACTGAAAATATAAATGTTATTAATAATTATATAGATATAGATATATATCGCAATCAAAAAATAAGATATAGATATTTTTTTTGTAAAAAAATTGAATGGGCCAGGACAGGCCTCCCTTAGTCACAGCAACGCTCTGCCACTGCTTTCTAGCTCAAAATCTTTTTCTTCTAGAATATGTGATTGATACCATGAAAATTTAGGTGCTTTTTTTTCCCGATCAATTAAGCAAGGAACTTTTAATAATAATAATATTATACAATCAAACACTAATTCTGTTTTAGTACGTATTCACTAAAACATTAAAATATAATCATTTGGTATTATCCACCTTCTCCTTCTTACTAAACTCGTCTATCAATTTCTTCCACATGTACGTGTGCTCTTTTTGCAGAAAAAATTAGGGGAGGGAATGGTGTCCAAATTCAAAGCTGAAGAAGCTTCCAACTCAAAATTACTTATATATACACCCTAAAGAGAACTTACAAAATAACATGCAATTACCATTTACCAATACCATGTATTTATGCTTTAATACTTCTAATGGTGGTTCTCACGAAACCACTTAAATGACTCAAACTGTGAGGCTTTTATTATTATTATTCTTTTAACATGGTACGGGCTGCAATGGCGCATGCATATGAATTATGGTGCATGGCTATGTGCTAAAAAAAAACATGCATGTTGCATTTGTTTAGTATTATTATAATATATATTACGACGTTCGTGGAGCACGTGCATTCAACTTGTGCAATGCGAGAGGACTGATATAATTTTTGTTTTGCCCTCGTATAACACGAGATCATATTTTAAATATAGAAATGAAATGATATGCAATAATATTATATCTCAAAAAACAATTAAAATAACTGTTTTTTGAGTTTTAATTATAAATTTTAATATGGTGTAACATGGTTATTAGATTATTTAGTCTCTTAAATATATAATCATAATCAGATGTTCAATTTTTAAGTTTTTGAGTATAAAAAAAAACCTGTTTAAAAATCAATCTTTTAAATGAAATTCATTATGTTAAGGGATTAGGTTAATCTTTGACACCTGACTAAAGATATACCCAGGTTTTTAAAGATACATGTGCACGTCATTAAACTCTTTTTCACATACAAATAGAAGTTATTAACATAAACTGCATCTCAAACGACCTTAGTCAACGTGCCTACATCTAGCAAGTCCCCTTCTCCGTTACATATAATAAGATATTACCTTTAGTCCGATAATGACAGTGGCAGATTTTGCTATTTTCTTCTGGTTGAATTAGCTAGCATGCATTGTTGCAAATCGAGATTCCTCTGTATGAGACTCGTTAATTAGTACAAGCGTTCGAAATCCTAACAATTTCTCCTCCGTATAGAGAAAAAAAAAGGTCCTAACATAATGAAGTATAACTATACACAATGACGACAATCTCACATTTTCACCGTATAACTATACATTTAATTTAAATTTGAGTTTAATTTTGGTATACTATTGATTTCTTTATTATTGATCAATTATGAATCATTTCTTTTAAAATATTATTACAAAAAATTAATAATTTTATAATATATAATAATTCATTAATTATTAGATGATAATATATAAAGTTATTTCGTTCTAGTTAAGTTTTTTTATATTTTTAAACAAGTAACTTTATTATATATATATATATATATAAATTGATTGTATTTTGTGAAAGTTTAATATGGTTTTTGTCTATCAATATATTTCTAATTAAATATTTTATATTTCCCAACAAAATAACTTCATTATATATATTTGAGTAATCTGAGATATAAAAAATTATTGATTGCATTTTGCAAAAGTTTAGTATAATTTTTGTCTCTGCTTATACCAAAATTTGTCAATGTTGGTGTGCTATCTATCATACCGAAAAATACGCACAACCCCACAAATGTGAGAAACAGCAAAGAAAAGTGAAAACGGGAGCCTATAAAAAAAAACAAAGTGAAAATGGGAAAGTATTATTATCAGGTAGGTAGGGAAGCAAAACCTGCTTTCTTTATTTAAAAGGAAATATATAATGTCCAAAATCAACTAAAGAGAAAGGTAAACGAATATATGAGCTATAATACTTATTCCTTAAGTATGTACAATCATTTTTAAAGAATGAACTAGCGTGAGATTGTTAGAGGTTCGAGTATTAGGTATACAATTGTGGAAAATATTTAGAGAAAGTTTATTGAAAAACAATTCAAATTTTTAGGATTGTGAATGTAGGGATAAGGGTTCGAAATAAGTTAAATAAATTTGTGATTTTTTTTTAATTTATGTGTTATCTTTTGTTTTTTTGGTTGTGTGATTTTTGAATAATAAAGATAAAGAGTACGTTTTTTTTCCAAAAGTGTTTTACTGCCAATAGTAATTTTATCCAAATTAAACAAGATTTTTTCTAGTTCAATACACCGGTTATTCAGAAAGAAAAAAAGTATGTACAGACATTTTTGCCCCTATAAAATAAAAGGGTTGGTCTAATTAATAGTAGCAAAGTGTTACAATTCAAAAGTAACACGTAAACAGGAACAAAGAGGTGTTCCAAGAAACTAAAAAACTAGTATTCAATCCCATCTTCTACAATCCCAGTTTCACTGATCTCTCTGAGAGGATGGATTATCAGTACATTCTAGGAGGGCTCATGGCTTGTAGTTTTGCATTTTTGTATGTTGTGTACATTTTTGGAGCAAAGAAGGTCACAGATTCAAGTTCAATACATGTAAACAGTAATAAGTGTGCAAAGACATCATCAGAAGGTGGAATATGTTCACATGAGGATGCAGGAAGTGCTGACATCATCATTGTGGGTGCTGGGGTTGCTGGTGCAGCTCTTGCTTACACTCTTGGAAAGGTAGGGAAGGCTTCTATTTCCTGCACATGTTTGAGTTTGTGTGTTTCATCATCAGCATGATGATTTCTCTTGTGTTATATATAGAGATCCGTTTATGTGTTCCAATGAAGAAGATTGATGCCAAGTTAAAAATTATACTAATAAATAAAAAGAAACTTCAAGAGGGTGAAAGAAAACAAGAGTGGATTTTATGTTGAGTGAAATTATGTCTAGGTAGAAATGTAGAAGATATGGCTATTGGCTATACTTATAGGCATTCACTATTGAACATTTCTTGTACAGATAAAATGTTCATTTCCTCTTTTTCTTCCATTTTCTCAGCAATTAGACAAAGAAAACATGAAGTTGTGTAAGAGTATATATAGATCTGTTTATATGTAGACTTCTGGACCAGTGTCATTGAGAAAGTACTACTTATGTAAGTATTTAACCAGATTCAATTTTGTGTTATAAGGTCTGTGTCATTTAATTTATCTATGGCATGGCACTGCAACAGTTGCTTTCTGATAACTTTTATGATATAGAAGATGTTTTGGAGAACCCTCTTAACCTTTGAGTGAATGAAGCATCTGTTTGTTTGGAAAATGATCAATAATTTTGCTTCTTTATTGTAGGATGGACGGCGAGTGCATGTAATTGAAAGGGATTTGAGTGAACCTGACAGGATCGTGGGTGAATTGCTACAACCTGGGGGCTATCTGAAGTTAATTGAGTTGGGCCTTCAGGGTAAGCATCCTGAAAATATTACAAGAGTTTCATTTTCATGTAGTCTAAAGATTTTTTGATTGTTTATCAAATAGAAATCACCATAAATATGACTTTTAAAACAATTATTACAGAAGTCAAAAAATTTATTATACATGGAAATGGTAGTGTAAAAAGTTCTTACACTATTAGTGAATTCTAATTAAATTCATATAACTATTTTGTATGAATTTAATACATCAAAACTTTTTGTAACTATTGAAGCATGTATCTTAGTTAACTCCCTTGACTCTGCTGATCAAATTCATGGCTTGGCTCTTAATAGATGAACTTTTGAATAATTGCAGATTGTGTGGATGAAATTGATTCACAGCAAGTCTTTGGCTATGCTCTGTATAAGGATGGCAAAAATACCAAGCTGTCTTATCCTTTGGAAAAATTCAGCTCTGATATTTCTGGGAGAAGCTTTCACAATGGCCGTTTCATACAGAGAATGCGAGAAAAGGCTTCGTCTCTTCCAAAGTACACATTTTTATCACTCTTTCATTTTGATTAAGAATAATTTTTCTGATATTTTAATTGACCATATGAAGTTCAGCATTTGCAGTTTTAGCCTTCTTATAGTCTCATTCTAATTTTCTGCAGTGTAAAATTAGAACAAGGAACTGTCACATCTCTACTTGAAGAAAAAGGAACCATCACTGGGGTGCACTACAAAACCAAAAGTGGACAAGAGTTCACAGCAAAGGCTCCCCTCACCATAGTATGTGATGGATGTTTTTCCAACTTGAGGCGTTCTCTTTGCAATCCTAAGGTAAGGGGGGCTATGTTCTTTTCAGTTATGTGATAGTGTTTTGGTATTATTCAGGAGTTTCTAGTTGTCCTTACTCAACTTTGAATATGAACAGGAGATCCTACAATTTTTGCTGAGAGTAAATCACCAATTTTGTCAGTAGTCTCTGAAGTAATAAAACTATATGAATAATAGTCCAAGTATCAGGATATCTATTAATTTAGTCGTTAAATTGATGTATTTTAGTAAGGTTCTAAGGACCAATTTGAAGTGTTCATAATAATATTAAAGGGACTACTTAGCATGATTTCTAAATTTGGGAAATTACTTATAGTTTTTTTACATTAGGGACCCCTTAGGTGAAAGAATAACACTTCAATGATGAAATAGATAGTTTATAATGTGGTTATTTTGGCAGGTTGAAGTTCCCTCTCATTTTGTTGGTCTGGTCTTGGAGAATTGTAATCTTCCATATGCAAATCATGGTCACGTCATCTTAGGTGATCCTTCACCCGTTTTGTTTTATCCCATCAGTAGCACTGAGATTCGCTGTTTGGTTGATGTGCCTGGCCAAAAATTACCTTCCCTTGGTAGTGGTGAAATGGCCCGTTATTTGAAAACTGTGATAGCTCCTCAGGTACCAACAATATGTGTGCCTTGACTTTATATCAGTTAACTCTTTCCCAATAATGAACATTCCGCATATACAAACTAGATATCTTTAATCTTTATATTTTGACGAACATTTGTTTCATATTGTTTCAAGTTTCAACCAATGAGGAGTGCTAGGATATACTCTTTCAAACACTTTCTCTCTCTAATTGGTTAAAATTTATCGAAAATTACAAAATCAGAATAGAGAATCATTAAAAGATATGATGTTGAACGTACAAAATTTTGTCAATTTCAATAAATTATAACCCATAAGAAAAATTGTATTCAAAAGAGTGTCTCAGGATGTATTACTGACATTTCTCTTCAACTAATTGAGGAAATTGTGTGTTTTAGGTTCCTCCAGAGCTGTATGATTCTTTTATAGCAGCTATTGACAAAGGAAACATAAGAACCATGCCAAATAGAAGCATGCCTGCATCACCTTATCCCACACCAGGTGCACTTCTAATGGGAGATGCCTTCAATATGCGTCACCCTTTAACTGGAGGAGGAATGACTGTGGCTTTATCTGACATTGTTGTGCTAAGGGATTTACTTAAACCTCTTCATGATCTGCATGATGCTTCTGCTCTTTGCAGATACCTTGAATCATTCTACACCCTACGCAAGGTAAACATAACTTTTAGCCTTCACCTAATAACTTGAAATTTTGAGATCATGAGATGAATGTTTCCTTGTAACTTAGTGCAAAGCTTTAAAAACAAAACCACAATACACAAAAACTTAGTGCAATGTTTGACTATTTGCAGCCAGTGGCATCTACAATAAACACACTAGCTGGGGCATTGTACAAAGTGTTTTGTGCATCTCCTGATCCAGCTAGAAAGGAAATGCGCCAAGCATGTTTCGATTACTTGAGCCTTGGAGGTGTTTTCTCAGATGGACCAATAGCTCTACTCTCTGGTCTAAATCCTCGTCCATTGAGTTTGGTTCTCCATTTCTTCGCGGTCGCTATATACGGTGTTGGACGCCTGCTCATACCATTTCCTTCTCCAAAACGGATGTGGATTGGAGCTAGATTGATTTCAGTGAGTACTTCTCATTTTCCTTTTTGCTTAAACAACATATAGAATATTTCACACATCACTGCTAATCCTTTGCCACTAGTGTTAGCAAATAGTGTAACAAATTTTGAGTTTGAATCAATTTTTTTCTCCTGGTATGCCAGGGTGCATCAGGCATCATTTTCCCCATTATAAAGGCTGAAGGAGTGAGACAAATGTTCTTCCCAGCAACTGTGTCAGCATATTACAGAACCCCTCCTGTCCATTGAACACAAATGAAGGAAATACATAGAATATATAAAATGGTTCTCTTTTCCCACATTCTTTTCACCTGTTGTATTACACTTTTGCCAAGAATAATAAGAGAGGGAACTCATTCCATAATTATGATACTAATTTTGTGCAACTGCAACCAATATTATAGTATTAAAAAAACACATTTTTTAATTTGGGACCCAAGAAAGAAGTTCCAAAACCAATCTTGCAAGTATTAGAGCTAAGAAATGCTAGGCTTTGTCTTCAATGCAAGTTGGTGTTATTTGGCTACTAGTATATGGTATATTGGTATTGTATACGTTATCTTCACTTAGATGAGGGGCAAGGTAAGTACACAGTGCAGAAAGAAGTTGAAGCAACCACCAAATGGAAGATAGTATTGCATTTGTCAAAGATTATTATACCTTCATTCAATTTAAAAGCTAATAATCGGACTCTCCTTAATATGGAACGACTTTCTTCCTTTAAGATGACATAGAAAACTAGGATGGGGCCACACGGGATGGAAATGTTGTGGGTGTGGGCCACACCCACAACATTTCCATCCCTGTACTTACCATCATACCCGCTCGCAAGAAGGGAAAAAAGTGAGAAAAAAGAAAAAAGAAAATGAGAAAAAAAGATATAAATACTTAAAAATGCGGTGAACGTGGATCGAACACGTGACCTTCAGATCTTCAGTCTGACGCTCTCCCAACTGAGCTATCCCCGCAAATTGAAAATTAGTGATATTTGTATACCTATAAAGAATTATTTATTATATAAAAAACATTATTACGTCAACGTCTTATTCAAGTTAAATTATCTTTTACCGTCCAATCATAAAGTTTCATAGTTTAAAGATAAACCTTTTGAATACTACTACACCAACCGATTCATTTTTTTAATATTAAAAAATTATTGAAATTTAATTTGCGATAGAGGTGAAAGATGGTTGATTAAAAGAAATACGTGATTACAAAAAAAAATTATACAAATAAAGATAAAGGAAAAGAATTTGATTGGAAAAAAAAATCGTAAATGTAGTGTAGTGTGTGAAAGAGAATATTAGGAAGAATAACTCTAAGAGTTTAATGACTATAAAATAAATGTAAAATAATTTTATACTATTAATTAATAATAAAAAAAGAATGCTTGTGATATATTTCTTTGATACTTTATTTCTAATAGATTTTATGAGATTTATTTTTTAAGTGATTGACTGAAATTCAATAAAAATTATTAATTTTGGAGTGAACAAATGAGTGTCACTAACATTTTTTATTAAAAAATTATTATTGATATATAACTTTTAAGATAATTATTTTAAAACAAATAAATTTATTACACATAATGATTTTGATTGGATGATGATATAAATCATTATGTAAACTATTTTTTAATAATAAGATAAGATTAAGTATCCAATATGTAGGAGATATAATGCTAGCTTGATAGAGAAGGGAGGAAAGATAGTGAATTCAAATCCTTCCTCCAGCAACAAATAAACAACTAATTATAAAAAGTATCAACTTGTTTTGTTTCTCAAAAGTCATCAAATACATTTGTTATTCATCTAATACTTTTTTTAAAAATAATAGGATAATTTAAAAGAGAATACATCATTACTCTCTTAGAAATGTTTAATTAAGAAACTTATAAAAGAATTATTACAAATCTTATTCTTTTTAAATTTTAATTTATAATATAAAAATATATTTTTGGTATGTTTGATTGAGGGGATAAAAAGGAAAGAAAAATAAAATCCAATATGTCGTGCGTGGGAGAGAACAAAAGTTACAGAAGTGGATAAGAGTGAACTAGTTTGTGAAATTATGAAGTGACGATAGGACCCCTGCTCACCCAATCAACATTCAATTCAACCCTAACATTCAATTCACTCTCTCTCTGTCTTTTGTTTCTGTCTTTGTCTCTGTCTGACCACTCATCTTGCATCGGATCTCACTCTCTCAAGTTTCAACAACGCCACCCTCTTTTTCTTCAGGTTTTCTTTCATTTCACTCCTCTTCCAATTAACACAACTCTTTGTTTTCATGTCTCCACTTGAATTTAATCCCTTTCTTATGAATTGGGTTCAAGAAAAAATTTGTTTTTTTTTTCTTCCTTTTAATGGTGGTTTTGTTTGCTTTTAATTCTGTCAGCTTGAGCTAGTTCATGTTGTGAATTTGTGTGTATGTAATTTTTTTTAGCACTTGTTATTTATTTATTTATTTGTTTTGTTCTTATTCTGCTGCAACAGAGCATTTTCAGTTACACAGGCCTTTCTACTCAGTTCTACACTTCTACTCAGCAAAATTGGGGTTTTTTCTTTTTCTTTTTGTGGGCTTGTGCCTCTGGCAGTTGGAGCTTGGATCTTACTCAGAGTATCATGTCCTCTAGTTTCTTATGCACTTATAATTAAATTTGAAAAGGGCCTGTGATAGGGTATGTTTGATGGAATTAAAACTAGTGGGCGAACATATGGTGGAGTCACATAAGATTTTACTATAACTATAGGTTTATACAAAGAGTCAATCTCAATTCCGTATCTTATTACCTTAGTTTTTGATGTTCTTATTCAGTATATTCAGGAGCTAGTCTCTTGATGCTTTCTTTTTTCCTTTTCGCAAATGATATAGTTTTAGTGGCAGTGTCAAGATAGGAATTAAATGATAAACTAAAGGTGTGGTCCTTGTGGAGGGAAGCTTTGATACAACATAGCTTACTTTTAAGATTTCAAAGGTGAAAATGAGATATTATACATTACCATATGTCATTCAATTTAGGTGTTTTTGATCTACACAAATCAACGGAGAAATAAGAGTGATGCAAATCATTGGATTCAAGTAGGATGGGTGAAATAATGAAATACTTAGTTTTTTTTCTGATGTTAAGTTGCTTTAGTCTAATTGTTGTGAAAGGGACAACAAGAATCAGAGGTTATACAAGAAGATAAGATCAGGAATGAATGCATTGCAGACAAAGTAAAAGTGGCACATATTGAGGAAAAAATGGTAGAAGCCTCAGAAGGTTTAACCTTGTAAGAATACTAATAGAAGCTCCGATTAGTCTAATTAATCAAATGAAAGGATAGGTCAATAGTTAGAGGTAGAGGAAGACTAAAAAAAACTTTGAATGATACCATTAAAAAGGATTTAGATTTAAATTTCCTATACGACAAAACCCCTTTTTTTGCTGGAGAAGTTTAGGTTCAGGGTTGGCTACCACTTCCTAGTTCATGGATGCCCCTAAGATCTACAAGTGCTAGTTATACTAGTGTCCTTACAAAAAGCTCACCAACAATGGACCCTAGCTGCATTCAAACCCTCTGGTCACCTTGAATTGACACAGTCTAGCCTTAGCAATTGTGCCAACCATTGTTGGCCAGGAGAATTGATTTTTGATAAAAACATAAGGAAATCATTTGGTCCATGTACCCAACCCACCTACTGCGAAAAGGCTTTAGTTGTTGACTAACATATCCATAAATTTGTGTCAATGTCCTGGCATGGAATTGTTTATATCTTAATTATAATTATAATACTTTTTATGCAATAATTTGTGTAAGAAGTCATCATTGTATTTCTGTAGAGTTCTGATTGCTTGATGACCCTTAGTTTCTTTTTTATGGAAATCAGTCCCTTGGATTATTTATTTATTTTTTTTTTTATCAGCAAAGATATATATATATATATATATATATATATATATATATCGAAAACAGTACGAGAAGTACTGCAGTAATTACAAAGTAGCAGAAACAAGAACAGAACAAAAGTGGCTAGGAGCAGCAAACACATGCTAAAAGCCAACATAGTTCTGTTTGTTCCCTAGGGCAAAAAAACTAAACCCTCCCCTGAGATACAAAACTTTCTCTCAAATTGCTAGACCAATGGTGGAAAGGGATATCAAATCCTTTCTCCAGGTTTCGCAGCCATGACCAGCAAAAAAATATAGCCTCCTCTAACACTTTCTGACCATCAACAATTCATTATGGACCCTTGGATTATGTTTAATATATTTTTTGCTTGATAATTGCAGATTGTCATAACAAGGAAGCTTGTTTGCATATATAATAGAGAAAATGGTACTGTTGTTAGTTTATTGCAGGTTTGAGTGGTTGATTATTACTTCGTAGAAGTTAGCTGGTAACAACAAATAAGTAACTCTTGACTCTATGGAAGACTACAATTTTTTTGTTGGTCAAGAGTTCCCTGATGTGAAGGCATTTCGGAATGCAATTAAAGAAGCTGCCATTGCACAGCATTTTGAGCTTCGTACTATTAAAAGTGACCTGATTCGCTACTTTGCTAAGTGTGCCTCAGATGGCTGTCCATGGCGGATTCGTGCTGTCAAGCTCCCTAATGCCCCAACATTTACTATTAGAAGTATTGATGGGACACATACTTGTGGGAGAAATGCAAACAATGGGCACCATCAGGCTTCTGTTGATTGGATTGTGAGTTTCATAGAAGAAAGGTTGCGAGATAACATCAATTATAAACCAAAAGATATTTTACATGACATCCATAAACAATATGGTATAACCATACCATATAAGCAAGCTTGGCGTGCAAAGGAGAGGGGCCTTGCGGCTATATATGGCTCTTCTGAAGAAGGATATTACCTACTTCCTTCATTCTGTGAACAAATTAAGAAAACAAATCCTGGAAGTGTTGCAGAGGTATTTACCACTGGTGCAGATAACCGTTTTCAGAGATTCTTTGTTTCCTTTTATGCATCAATTAATGGTTTTGTTAATGGTTGTTTGCCAATTGTTGGACTTGGTGGAATCCAGCTGAAAAGCAAATACCTTAGCACATTGCTTTCAGCAACTTCATTTGATGCTGATGGTGGGTTGTTTCCACTTGTTTTTGGTGTTGTTGATGTAGAAAATGATGACAGTTGGACATGGTTCCTGTCTGAGTTGCATAAGGTACTAGAGGTGAATACTGAATGCATGCCAAAGTTTATATTTTTGTCAGATGGGCAAAAGGGTATTACAGATGCAGTAAGAAGGAAGTTCCCTAGTTCTTCTCATGCATTCTGCATGCGTCACTTGACCGAAAGCATTGGCAAAGAGTTCAAGAACTCTAGACTTGTGCATCTTCTGTGGAAGGCTTCACATGCCACAACAACCATTGCATTCAAAGAAAAAATGGGTGAAATAGAGGAGGTTTCTCCTGAAGCTGCTAAATGGTTACAACAATTTCATCCTTCTCAATGGGCCCTTGTACATTTTAAAGGGACACGGTTTGGCCATCTATCCTCTAACATCAAGGAGTTCAATAAATGGATTCTTGATGCCCGGGAATTGCCAATTATTCAGGTGATTGAGCGGATTCATTGCAAGCTTAAAACTGAGTTTGATGACAGACGTTTAAAAAGCAGTTCATGGTGCTCTGTACTTGCCCCATCAGCCGAGAAGCTAATGACTGAAGCCATTGACCATGCATCTACATATCAAGTCCTTAGATCTGATGAAGTAGAGTTTGAGGTTCTTTCGGCCGATCGATCAGATATTGTAAATATTGGCAGCCATAGCTGTTCCTGCCGTGATTGGCAGTTAAACGGTATTCCATGTTCCCATGCTGCTGCTGCTCTTATCTCTTGTGGAAAGGATGTCTATGCATTTACCCAGAAGTGTTTTACTGCTTCAAGTTACAGGGATACCTACGCAGAAGCTTTACACCCCATCCCAGGAAAACTTGAATGGAGTAAAACAGATGACAAGTCTTCTATGGATGATAATATCCTTGTTGTAAGGCCACCAAAATTACGGCGACCACCGGGACGCCCTGAGAAACGGATGTGTGTGGATGACCTTAATCGAGAGAAGCATACAGTGCATTGTAGTCGGTGTAATCAAACTGGACATTACAAGAGAACTTGTAAAGCTGAGATGATTAATAGTATAGAGCAGTTTTAGTTGTCTGATTTTGTACCAAGTGGTTCACCAAAGAACTAGTTTAGTTTTAACATCTAGAGACCCTATGTTTAGGACATTCCTATGATGCAGATCATGTAAAAGTTAGATATATATCATTGTATTAAATCCGCGGGTGTAATAGAAATGAAGTTTACAACATTGGCAAGTTTGTAATAGAAAGCTACTAAGAGTGTTTGAACCATGTGACTATGTGACCTTAGGAGAAAGAAAGAGGGTGAAAAAATAAATCCTCCCATGCAATGTGTCTTTCTATGATATGTTTGGATAATAGGAAAGAAAATATGGATAACAATAGATTTTTTTTGTTTGATTAAAGAAAGATTAACTTTTAAAAGAAAAATCAATTTTTTCCTTTCTTTTCTAGTTAAATTTTAAACTTCTCTTCTTTTTTTCTCTTTCTTACTCTACCAAACAGCATTAGTGTCACATTATCGGTTGTTTCCCTTCAATATAATTCTTCTAATTTTTTTTAATCTCAAATACACTTACAAAAGAAGTGGAAAAAGAAATTTGGAAAATCTTCATCTAGACCTATGCTTCCTCATACAATTATCTACCCATTTAGAATATGCAATATTTTTTAACTCTAAATAAAACTTCCTTTTACTTCCGGAAATCTTTATTAGGCATCAATTTAGTAATGGTAGCACGAGTTAATAAAAACAAGATGGGTGCATATGAATTTTAATTTAAACAAAATTATCTTATTGACCAAAAATGAATTTTGGCTAAAATCTACTTAGTGTATTAAATTGCTAGAGTTTAACATCTAAGTTGAAGCAAAGGTATAAAAATATACGTCCTCAATTGATAAACAGTCTTTACATCTTATAATCTAAACTCCAAGGAAAATCAATTGCATTATTTAAATAAGACAGTCCCTAGCTTCAGTCCAAGAGAACAACTCTTGAAGCCAAATGAGATATTCTAACTTCACTTGTATAGCTGCTTGAACCTTCTGCATGCCTCCAAGACATTTTCCCTGTGACCAAACGCACTAACCCTGATAAAACCTTCACCACCAGGTCCAAAACCACTACCAGGGGTTGTAACCACATGAGTCTTCTCAAGAATCTCGGCGAATACATCCCATGAGCTTCGGCCTGGAAAATGGACCCACACATATGGTGCATCTTTCCCTCCATAGACTTTAAACCCAAGAGAATCAAATGTCTCCATTATCATGTTAGTATTTTCCTTGTAGAATCCAATAACATCTCGCATAGCCTGCATTCAAATGCAGCAAGCAAGCCTATTATGTAACTTGTACTATGAAAATACATCAATTTAAGAAAACCACCTCAGTCTAGAAATAAAGTTGGTAGCTGAAAAAGCCAGTGAAATAGAGCAAATGCATGCGATGTTTAATATTTAAGAATGCCATAACAATAGGAGTTGCACAAGCATCAAAGGGGTATATATGACATTGACATCGGCAGACCTTCTTCCTTGGGAAAGGTGGGAGAAGGATGCAGGATGAGAGGCCCATTTCAATAATGAAAGGAAATTTACTGTTTTAAGAAATTTTTAGTAATAAAATGAAATAACTGACCTTAAGACCTTCTGGTGAAAGGCAAGCCAGACCACCTGCCTGGGAAATATTTGAAGCCCCATTGAAACAAGTGCATATAATACGGTTGAAGTCCTTGGCAACAGGAAATCCATCAGAAAACAGCAACTGCTTCGGAACTACAGTCCAACCCAATCGGACTCCAGTGAACCCAGCATACTTGCTAAATGATGAAGTCTCAATGGCAACCTGCAATTGGCAATAAGATGTTACGCACATAGATATGCAACAGAAATCCATAGTATGTAGTATTTAGTGAGACATCAAAAAAAGATTCTTAGTTGAAGAGTGAAAATAGAGACCAGTCTTTAAACATCAAATTATCAGTAATAAACTGACCTCTTTGGCTCCAGGAATTTCAAAAATTGAGCGTGGGTTGTCACCAGAAATATACATTGCATAAGCTGAATCATGGATTACTATAGAACCATTGTCCTTAGCAAACTGAACTAGTTGGGTCAGTTGTTCCCTTGTTGCCGCAGCACCAGTAGGATTGTTTGGAGAACAGAAAAATATTATATCTGGTCGAGAAATTGAAGACAAATCAGGGAAGAAACCATTTTCCGGATTACACCTCATGTATTCAATGTTTGCAAACTTCTCAACATTCTTCTGGAAGAGGCCAGTCTGGCCCATAATGACACTTGAGTCTACATAGGCCTGCAAATAAAAGTTCCACTATTTACAGAGAACAGCTACAAGAGATAAAGAAACTTGAACCGAATACAAGTGGTGTTCCATCACATCCCTATTTCCTATATATTATTTCATTTATAATTATATATCAAATTCATTTTCAAAAGAAATAAATATAATTTAAATTCAATTTAAATAAAGTCTTGCATAATTCCAAACAGTAAACTGAATGTCTACGAACATTTTTCCAACCAAAGTTTCAACACGGTTTATTATACTAAGATCATATTTAGTTCAGCTTATTTTAGAGAAATCATCACTTCTCCTTACCAGCAGCTTCCTGAAAGAGCATTTGCAGAAAAAAATCATTTCTCAAAAATAATAGTTACCAAACATGGGCTAACAAATAAACCCCAATGAAGAAAACACCAATCCACAGCAGCTTTATTCATTAGTTGTAAAAATGGAGTAACTATCAAATATTCATCAGGAAAAAAAAAAAGACATGCAAAAAGCTTTCCTAAGTGTGTAATAAATAATAACCATAATTGTTTAGGTATGCAGTCGCACAAAGGTCATTCTTGCTCTTCTAAAATTTGTGTATCAAAAGCCTGAGTTAAATCTTCTCATTCTAGCAAAACTATCAAAGAACTAACTATTAATTGAACTCTATCAGATATGGAAGGGACAACAATGTCCAGTATATTAAGATTGAAAATCATGTGCTATAATGTTAATCATTTCAAAATGAAAGAAATTATGAATCAAAGTTGAAAATTAATCAAAGACGTTGATTGGAGTTTTCCATGTGTCTACATATGTTCAGATGTATTTTTTTTTCAAGTAATAGACAATCTTCTCATGGAAAGTTTGCTAACTATATTGAAAAAGCATTTCTTGAAAAATTAAAATCATTCTTCCAAGTCCTCTAATCTTATATGAACAAAACGAAGAAACTGGCGGATTCAACTATTTCCTGTTGCATCATAGAGCATAAACCAAATTGAATGGGCTAAAATCAGTCAGCATCTCACTCATTAAATCAATGAGATGTAAAAATAGGAAAAAAACTAAAGTCACCATTTTTGGCATATTGAAGCATAAATGAGTGCTTAAGCAACTGATGAGAAATCATTTTAAACAATCACATAAATATAAATTACCGGGTATGAAGGGTCTTGCACAGCCATTTTTACATTTGACCCAAAGACAATCTGCCACAAAATGAAAATAGAAGAATATTTAGTTCAATTGAGGAAGAACTTGTTGATTGTGGAAAATACCCAATTAACAAGCCAAACCCCAGCCCTCATCCCCACAAAGGAGAATACTTTAAACTAAATCAGAATAAGTGGTCCAGGTGAAAGAGCACAATAGGCAGAAAAGGTAATTTAAGAAGGATATCATATATTTAAATTAAAATAGAAGACAAACGAACCTGGAGACGAGATATATCACACTTTGCTCCATCTGAGACAAATATATCATCCTCTTCTATGCCAAGATCACTGTAAAATGTTGAAGCAAGTGCCCTTCTTAATGGCTGCATAGATTAGAGATGTCTTTATCTAATCAAATTCCCCCAAAGGGTAAACATCAACATCAATTGCAAGGATTAAACTTAGGCACTTGGCACCCCTCATTACAGAGAATTTTTTTATATATAATTACAAAGACAGTGCTTTCTTGTTATCTCAGTTCTCAAAGCTTTCAAAGATAATATATAAATTAAAAGAGAAAAAAATGATGGTACATGACATACAATACAAGGTTAACTACACACCCTCAAAACAAGATCTAATGTGGAAAATTTCCAGATCAAAATTTGTTACAAGGCTCAAGGCATGACAATCTTCCAGTAAAACTTCTCGAAGTGAACAACAAACTTATGTTGACTCTACTAAAAGGGAAAATATCAAAATTTCTTCCTGAAATATTTCAAGGATCAAGAAAAGAAAGGAAACCACATGCTCATAACATAAAAAAAGTAAAATAAAAAAACATATTTTTTGCTTATCACAGAAGAATTATTTTTACAATTGATACCAGACAGTAAAACAGAAAGAAATGAGAGAGAGACAGAGCTAAGGTCTAGTAACTATCAACAAGGGTGGAAAACTGTATAACTGGCCTTCACTTTGATGAGTTGTGGAAAAGTAGACTATGTACGTACACAAAATGAAAAATAGGAAAAATCATACTGAAGATATCGAAGCAACATACCTTTTCACCTTGTTCAGCTCCATACCCACTGTATCCTTCTATAGTCGACAATGCATGTGATCTCTGATTAAAAGGGAAAAAATAACATTTACATGCAACATTAACACTTTGATAAGAAAATATACCTACAAAATATTACATATTTATGATATAAAAAAGATAAACAGATACAAAAAGCAATTAGACATGGAAGGAATTATAAAGATGGCGAAATTAAAGCTATTTAAAAAAAAAAAAAAATCAATGTATGACATGTGGTACTATAATGAAATTCACCAGTAATTTTAGAGCTCCAACCTCAACACAGAAATGATAATTACTTTTAAAAAAGAATAAGAAAAAAGACCAAATTTACTGCCCAATGTCCAAGCATTAAAGATATATCAGATTTGTTCAGACCAAAGTTCTACCTTTGACATTGCATCAGTTATGACTTCAGGAATAGGTTCAGTTGTATCACCAATTCCAAGGCTTATTACTTTAGCATCAGGGTACTTCAGCAAGTGTGCAGACCTTCTTCTAGCAATCTATTTTTTTGAAATAAAATTGAAAAAAAAAAAAAGTCAGTGACAGGAAATTAGTTACATATCATATAAAGAATTAATCTCAAAGTTGGAGTGTGTGAAAGAGAGAGAAAGATATACACATTGATTAATCATTACAATTTTATACAAATAAAACGGTAGAATGAATCAGTAAAATAGTACATTTTTTCTAATTCTCCCTTATTTATTCAAGGGTAAAACAATGCTACAACATCTTATTTCACAAAAGAACATCAATTCTGATGAAGTAGAAATGACTTGACTTACCCAGAGTAAAGATTAAAAGAGGAGATTGATCACGAAAAAATGCAGTAGTTGAAAATGTTCAAAAGTTTATCATTCATTTACTCAATAACTTGTTATTTCACTAGAAAAGACATGCAATCCTTCAGCTTGAATTATGGGGACCTGCTGAATACATTCCCAACCTACTTCAACATATGAAGGGCTAGACTGGGACATGGCCACTATTCCAAAAACAAAAGGCTTGATTAGACATGTACAGTAACACAAATAATTTATGTACAATACGTGAATAATTTCAAAACATAGCATCCCATTTGGAGGAAAAACATGCATGGGGAATGAAAACAACACATAATCAAAACTCAACAGGCATGTCAAATGAACTATGCACTGAGTGATAATCAAACTAAGAGCTTAGTTTCTGAACAAGATAAACCAAGACGAACAAGACCAAAAACAGAAAGACCAAGTAAGCATTGCATACCTCAGGAAAGAGATAGCCAGCTTGAAGTTTCCCCATATTTGGATTGCGAGTGACCCCTGTCTTGTAGGCTTCAAAGCCAAAAAGGAGAACAAAAAACTATTATCTCACTCAAAAATCACATCTCTAATATTTAGTCAAAGACCAACTTGCATGCACTTTTTCAATACCACTTCAGCAACGCTTCCAACATACAATCTACTATACAAGTAAACAGCCCGGAAATGACTACCAAGAATTTGATTTCATGAACTTATCAACTACAACATTTTAAAAAAATGAATCACTATGCAGAGCTACGCACCCCATTATAACATTGTCTAATCACATGAAGAACCAAAGGAGATATAAGGTGAGTTGGATGGTTAAGGGAGAAGCAAAGAGGGGAAAGGTCGCGGATTCAATTCTCCTGAAAAAAAAACTAACTACTAAAAAAAAAACTAAGTACCACATTGCCTAAAAAAACTAACTACTAAAAAAAAAAAAAAAAAAAAACTACGTACCTCATTGCCCGGAGGCTCTATACTATGCGCAGGTAAGGGGAGGATATTGTACGTAGCCTTACCCTTGCATATGCAAAGAGACTGTTTTTGGATTCAAACCCATGACCAATAAGTCACCAAGACACAACTTTACTACTAACAAAACTAAAATTCTAACAAATTAATATTTACCGACAAAAAAATAAAAAGAGAGAACCAAAGATTTTAAAGGGTAATTATATGTGGACACTTCCACATCATAAATACAGAACACTCCATTAACACATTATTTCTCTCTATCTCACTTCTCTCTCTAGGTGTCACTTAGCATGATGGTAGCCATGCACATTTTCCATTTCTAAATTAGGAAAGAGAAGATTTCAAGGTACCAGTCTCAGCTTCGGGTGTGGCAACGCATTTGCAAATGCTCACGCTCTTCACAGGCAACGAAACATGTCCCCTGCAGCAGCCAAAGGAACACACCCCACAAATAAAATTCAACACTTTCAATGGTAAACCGAAGAAAGATGCAATTTTGAAACAACCCAGGAAAAAAAGAATTGGTAGGTAGGATCGCATTTTCTGGGGAACAAAAGTGACAAAAAGGAAAAAAGTGAGGTTATTAAGTAAAAGTAAGGACCTGTAATTGAAGGAAGAAGGAGCTAAGAAAGCAGAGGAAGAAGAAGAGAGTGGAGTAGTGAGGCTGTGCGTTATAGACATTGTGAGATTTTGAAGTGAAGAATGCGTCGATCGAAACTACAGAGCTGCGGCGTTCAGTGTTTGTGAACTCGGGTATGCTGCTTTTGCTATAAACCCTATCAAAATAATAACAAATTTTCAGGTTCAGAAATTTTAATTCACTGTTAGTTTTGTGGGTTTTGCTTCGGATTAAACTAAAACAGAGTGGGCACGAGATGCATGCCGTGTAAGAATGGGATTTTTTTGGATGAAATGTTTGTTTAAATCCAGAAGGAATAAAACAAAATATGAATTAACAAAGTTTTATAATTATCGTGTAAAAATACACATGGTAGAAATTATTTAATTTTTATTTTGACATTTATTTAAATTTAAATTTAAATTTGGGTAACTTTTACTAAATTAGTATACTTTTAATCTAAGTTACCTGTCACCGTGCCTAATACAATGAATCTAATCGAATTTTAAAACAGTTATGTTAAATATATGGTTGTAGAATTCAATAAGAATGTTGAATAACCAATGCAAATTCATTTTTGTTCAATTAATTTACATATTATATTGTAGAGTTTAAATGTTTAATAGATAAATATTGTAAAAAAAAATATTATCAAATCAACTAATAAAAAATTGTGATTTTTAAAGTAATAATTATAATTATTATAAAAATTATCATATACAATCATTTGAATCAAACTCATATCTCACAATATAGATTCAAATTTTGTTATCTATGAGATGAAATTAGAATATTTGAGACATGTCCTTATGATGAATTTTTAGAATCCCACCTACATAAATTTTATATAAAAAAAAAATACATAAAGAAAATTGTACTTATTTTGTTTTTATTTTCTAAAGGAAACAACCATAATGTTTTTTTTTTCATGCATGTATGTTGATGTTGATAAGTGGTGTGTTTTAATATTGTTGAGTTACAAACCTATTGAATTTTGTCTATAATAAATAAACAAATTTTAAAAAATACATATATTTAATAAAGAAAAAATAAAACATATTTTAACATTTTTTAAATAAATAAAAAATACAAAAAATATTTTTGAATTGATCTCATCCTTTAAAAAATTTAAATTTAAAATTCTTTTATAAAATACTTTTTTTAATTTATTAATAACTTTTTTATCCTTTTCGATTAAGGTCATCCAATTATATTCATTTCTGAACTTGAATTATAAGTTCATCTTACATTATACTTAAATTCAAAATCTTAAAACTTAAATTTATGAATCTTTTTTCTCACTTATATGGTTTTTTAATTTTTTTTTATTCTTATTAGATGTGGAACTTCTTTAAAACTAAATAAATTGGGCTATGGTATGGTATACGTATGTTTCACACAAGTCCAAATCAAGACAAGTTTGAAGCTAGTCCTTTTCCTTGTACAAAACGTAAAAGATATATTTTTATTTTTGGCATATGAAACCGGTTTTTGCTGGTAAATTTTGGAGGAGTATATGTTCTCGTCAACTAGTTTAAGGACCTTAGCCTGTCTCATTCCTTCAGTCTCTGATGGAATTGGTCGTTCTAGGCTGATTCGTAATGCTGCCGTCAGGAACTATGCTTGACATAAATGAGGAAATAATTTAAAAAAAAAAAAAAAAAAAACCGCGTGTTTGGATTCACGTTTGAATTATGTGGAAGTGAATCCAAACACCCTGAAAGACTTAAGCTGACAGTCTTGAATTTACGCCAAATTGCGTTTGATATTTTTTTTCTCCAAAAGTGATGCTATATATGGAACGGGAAAAGATATTGGTACAAATCCAAACGAAATGTATCAATAGGATTTGGTCTATCAAAAGAGGTTAGCCATCAGGGTGTCAACGGAATTAAAGTTTGAATCCATGTTTATACTAGTTTTGTGTGAATGTTTGTGTTTTTGTATTCAGGTGTGATTGAAATGTGGAGATATAAGATTGATTTTATAATTGGAAAGAAAAAGTTTACGGGTCAAGGGAGAAGAGAGGACAAAAAAAAAAAGAAATTGCGGGTTCAAATTTCTTCTATTAACATTTTTAACAAAACTAATATTTGTCAAAAAAAAAAAATGTGATTGAAATGTTGTAATAGAAAGGTAAAAAGCTAGCTGGGATGCAGTAAATCTATAACAAGGAAGGCACAAAAGGTGTTGTCTTGATCTTTTATTTACATGACAGTAGATCTCTGGTATGTGGTATTGGTGATCTGTTTATTTAGTTTTAGGGAAAAGGGACACGCGTGTTGCTGGAAAAATTGAAACCCCTGAGCCTGTTCAAGGGGAAGGATCATTCCTTGCTATGGATGTTAGACAAATGATACGGGAAATCAAGAGGAGCTTAATTAAGAATTGGGAAATTCAGATTTCGTAATTTGTCATTGCTAGGGTTCCCAATTTGTTATTTAAAAAAAAGGTTATGCATATCAATAAAATGACATGGCAACCCTCATTTAATTGCAGATTTGATAAAATGTTATGCACACCTTTAATTATTATGATTTTCTAAAAATTAAGAACACCACAAAAATAGACAAAGTAAATTTTAATGCAATCAACAAAGGTGTTGGGACTACTAGGATTCCTAAGATGGGTGTTAAAATGATTTTGTTCGTATCTTCTTTAGAAGGATTTTGTTCCTATCTTTGTCTATCAGATTTGCTAATTTGTTTAAATTCCAATTTCTTAAGCAAATAATCTTTTTTTCCTAATTAAGAACCTCAATTCCTGGAGAGAAATTAAGTATGAAGACTAGAAATCCCTAATGATAACAAGTATCCAATGATTATTCTTAACCTAGAGTGTTAAAAGGTTTAAGTATCAAAGCACATTGATAAAGCCAGCTCCCATTCGCAATATGAATAGAAAAAAACATCAAAAGATTGATTAAGTCTCAAGAAACATACAAACCAAAAAGCAATGAACACAAAGATCAGGAAGCCAAGTTTCATTAACAATCCCAATTCAAAGATGCATAGATTACATTTAGACTCACCTAACTCCAACAAAAAGGAATGTAGTTAAACAATAGAAACTTAAAGAGAAAGGAAAGGAATGAAAATTCCATAAATCCTTGGAAAAAAATTGAGCTCCCATTATCTCTTCTTTGCATTGCCATAGAGCTTTGAAAGAAAAAAAAAAATAGTTTAACTTTTTAAAAATAAATTATAACTATCAATCAACTTCTTTTTTTTTTCTTAAAATTCTGTTATATTTCAATTTTAAAATAACTTTCAAGTCGAGGGCCACCATAACTACAACACTTGAAAAATGATGAGGACCAAATATAAGTTGGTCCCGGATATTTGTATGGCAGCAAAAGTTGTCTCCCGGATTGCTATTAACAGTAAAAGCTTAATTCCTCTTATACGTGCAATGCATTATGTAGGTTACCCTGATTGGGAATTGGGAACACATGCCCTATAGATTCCGTAGACTGCAGGCGACGAATGAAAATTATGCTAAAGTTAAAGAGTGGGCATAGTTCAATTACCTTCTTCGGCTTGAATCGTGTTCTTTTTTTATCCCTTCTAAAAGGAAGTGGCTAAATTTAGAGAGAAAACAAAAAAGCAAAAAAAGAAAACAAATCCCTTGGTAGAGTTTCCTGCCTGTGAAGATAGATTTGTTAATTTTGAAGGGTGAAAATTTTATTGCTACCAGCATCTGCTCTCAGCCTAAGTGATAAATCACTTTCATGCAAACAACAAATATGGAGATGTTAAATTGTAGAATCTCAATATTATGCGAATTACATAATCGATTCTACGATCACAAGGGGACCGAATCACTTTTCATTTCAGTCTTCTGACCAAACAACCTACTGCTATGGGAGGTCCCATGTAATGATTGTCTTCTGCAGAGATTTATGGAAAAAAGCCACTGTTATGAGTCTTCAAAATGATGATCTGTCTCATCAAAGATCTCCTCCTACACAGAAATATTGACATCAGTACATCGTTCTACACGTAAATAAGCTTATTTAACTACAATGCGTAATGAATGAACAAGATTGTTCAGAATGATCATAAGTAGTTTAGTACCTGTAAAAGCTCTTCAATGACATCTTCCATGGTAATAATTCCAACAGCTTCTTCTTCTTCAGGGAGCTTTGGAAGGGGACTTCCATCTATCTCCAAAATATCCGAGTACATATTTTTTGACCATTTTCTGCTCCGAGAACCCCTATTTGATGACTTGTTTGTATTTGGAAAGCTTTTCCATTTGTGGAGTGGCATCTTGGGTTTCAAAGCTTTCTCTTTGGGAGGCTTTTCACCATCAATATCCACCTTAACATCTCTCACCGAGTCTATTTCAGAGGCGTGAGACACATGGAGCATTTTATTAAGAAAGAAAAATTCAGTTTCAAAGTTTTATACTGTTTATAGCATGTTTTTACCATTTGCATTATTTTGGGAAGATTGTTGGTTCGTCTTGTCACATTGTCTGACAACAACTGCCATGTGGCTATGGCCCTTCTGAAACTCATTCAAAATGTCATAAAGTGGCATACTTTCTGGAACCCTGTCAATATATGTAATTTCTAAATATGAATTTATGGTCACAAAATTAAGCACAATATAAAACCGATGTGACTTTCCCCATTAAACTGGTAAAACATATACAAGATACCTTGGAATCCTGCGTATGGTTACACTCTTCATGGGTGCTTCATCTTCTGGATGAACTGTCAATAAATTCTTGACCTAAAATTAAGCAGCATGCATTCAGAAAACAAAAGGTAGTATACAGTCACAAAAATAAAGAATTGATAAACATCCATTGAACAAGCAATAGAAAAAAGTATCAAGAAAAGAAAGAAATAGCATCCTCATCATACAAAGTTTAATGATGTCTTATAAACCAAACAAGTGACAAGATCCCTGATGATCTTAATCTCCCGTGTTTGTGTTACATAATTGTCACCAAAAGAACCTCTGGTTTTCGGCTAAAGAGTCCAAAGTCTTAGAAGTGACATATTTCCTCATTCATTACATCAAAATTAACATTCAACATTTTGGTTTTGGCTAATAGTTGATCATTCAATTACAGTTCTCGATAATATTATAAATGTCATAGGCATTGAGGTTTACACTTTTTCATAGTTGACCAACATGCAGAAAACACTTGAACTAATAGTTGGCCTAGACAATTTACCGAAGAAGGGCTTAAATATCACAAGACCTTCTGAATGATACCTTGTGCCAGATAATTAAGTGCTGATCTTGTTTTTAAATTAAATTAAACCATAGATGTGTATTTTCTTGCTCACCTTTAAGGAAAGCTCAAATATCCCCCCAAGCTGAACATAAATTTTTGGTAAATTGTACTCCTATAGTGGTTAGACACCTAGGGAAAAGTTGACCAGTTGAACCAAGGCCTTCATTATCACTGTTCAAACTACCAAATTAGCTCAGAAACTTTGTTTTTATGTCTTCTTGACTCAGTACAGGTCACTAGAATTTCTGACAGAGCTTACTCTAATTCCAGCAAGAATCAGAAAATCTTCCTATTACTATATTCCATACAACAGGAGCAAGGCATAAAAGTTCATACATACACTGCAACAATATTCAAGCAGCTTAACTTGCAAGAAACAAAAAGTTATTCAAATGCCACGAATGGCTCTAAAGAAATGATAAAACATAAGAACCCCAACAAGAGAAAATCTTAGTTACAGCAGATATTTCTGGGTCAGCAAAGGAAAACACTATCATCTTAGTTGCCATCTAATGGAGTATGTGGTTTTTACAGTAGTTTTTCATCTAATGGAAAATTAATGTTCAACATTAAAGGTTTAAAGGGGAAAGAAGGAAAACACTTTACCAGTACAAGTCCAATAATGTTTGTAGGCTGCTCATAATAGACTGGGACTCTGCTGTGCCCTTTCTCCAATATTTCATTCATCAGTTCCCTGCTTAGTAATACGCATTTAATTATACAAATAAAATTTGAATAAGATACAAAAGTTAGCTTTCATTTACCAACTATTGAGTACACGTTACCTATCAAGCTTTGAATTAATATCAACAGTAAATGTTTCAGATATAGGAGTCATAGCATCACTCGCTGTCTTCTCACTGAGTTCAAGTGCCCCAGCAATGATAGTTGTTTCATCATGTGTCAGTTCCCCCCCTTTTCCAGCCTAATGCAATTCAGCCGTGAGCAGCAACAACAAACAAACAGAAGCATGAATGTCCAAGCGCAGGATTCCAAATAACCAGAAAAGAAGTAGATAAGATAGTTGTTAGTGACATTTCACACAAACTACATATTTTCATTGAAAAAGAAAAGCAAGAAGAGCAGCATACTTGTGAAATACATTACACAGGTTTCACTCAACTACAAGTGCAAATTAATTGAGAAAAAAAATCATACAATAAAGATAGATGGCTTTACTTCAACTAAAAACATCACATTACTCTGATACAGACCTCATTACCATGCAAATTTACGAGTGTTTTCAACTCAGCTCTACGGAATAGGGCTTCATGTCGATGGCCCAGCAAAAAATCTAACAACTGGAAAACCACATAAATGCACAAAAAGCCAATAAGGAAATTAAAATCAGGACAAAACAAATTAATTTGCTCCATGTTTACTCGTATGAAAGTAATAGAAGTTCTGCAAAATGTATGTCACCTTACTAATTGGATAGGCAACTGGAAAACATATACATACAAGCACACGGACAAAGGGAGCCACTGATGCACCAATAGCCAAACCATACCGAGAACAAACTGATTGAGGTATAATCTTCACACAAGTAGACATATGTCAGAGCACTTTCACAAACAACACTAAGTGAAAGTTAATATATTCATATGATATATTTAGAAAAATAAATATCTGCCACACATACATCAATCCAAAGAATTAGAATCACCATACAGCAGGATAAATAAATCATGATTTAAGTTAAAAAAAAAAAAAAAAAAAAAAAAAAAAAAA
>PYAF01001714.1:1825222-1839411 GCA_007407185.1 Glycine tomentella | reverse complement strand
TATATATATATATATATATATATATATATATATGTATATAAAAAGAAGCAATCTCGTTCTTTCCGTCTCTACCATGCCAAAAGCCCTTTCCATAACGGATAACATTCAGCTAAAGATTACCTATATCCATAAAATCCGCGTAACCTACCTCATGATTTTACGCATTCAAAAACTCCAAAAGGTTTTTATAAAAAAAAAAAAAAAAAAAAAAGAGTCTGCGAACTGTGATTTCGGCTTCAACGACAAGGTTTTTCAAGTGTCTGCGACCTCAATTGTGACTGCATTCATTTGTCTGCAATTTCTCGCAATATCAAGGAACGGGACAAGACCACGACCGCGACAGTTTTTTAAAATATTGTCCCAAATATCTCCAGAACTGGATTCTAATCAACAACAATTGAACTTAATTTTTTTCCCTTCCTTGTTCATCATTCTCATTCATGTGACCAAATGAACCATTACATGGAGTTATCGTGACAAATCATTTTTAATTGGTAACGAATTCGACACAATAAAAAAAAAAAAAAACTACAGAATCAATTTTTTTTTATATTGTTTTTTATTACAGTTTAAAAGGAATATAAAGTTTGGCGAAACAAAACCTGAGGCAAATTTGTTTCTCTGCCATTCCTGGAATCATTACACTTACTCACTCACTCAGTGCGCAGTGGTTCTTCTGCTCGAGACATTAGTGAAATAAGGACAGAGAGAGAGAGAGAGGAAGAAGAAGAAGAAGAAGAAGAAAACATACCAGCGTGTTTACGATCCTGAGGAGTACCAGACTTAGCAAGAACTTCAAGATCAACGAGGCTGAGCGACATGAGGCCCAAGGTGAGGCCCGACATGAGGCCCGCGAACAACACGAGCAGCACAATAACCACTATGTGAACGAAGAACGCCGTTGAGCAGCATGTGTACTCCACGGCCATTATCTCTCTCTCTCTCTCTCTCTCTCTCAACGTGTTCTGGTTCGTTGAGTGTTAAAAACAGTAGTTAGAGAAAGCACGTAATCCACCAGAGCTCCACCATCGCCATTGTTTCGGCTGAACCACCGAGAAGCACGTGGAGATGTGGTGCCTATTTAAAGAGCAACGTGACGGTGGATTTTATTGTTTTCTTAATTTCTACATTCATTATCAATTAACTGTTTTCAATTTTAGGTAATTGCGTATTATTTGGGAATTGGAAATGAGGGAAAGAAGTGGTAGATGGATAGAGAATGGATTCGGACCATTCGGTGAGAAGTGGCGGGGGACTTTATAGTGTCTCCAAAATATGACAGGATCGCCAAATCTACGGACGCACTTCTTTGCCTCTTTTTCTCTTGCTTCTCACTTCCACATCATCTGCCTAATAATAACACTAAAGTTAAATAATTTTTTTTAATCATATCATAGACTAACTTAAGCAAGTGTATTTATTAACACAACACACAAGTATAATTATTCTTTGAAGACACTCATTATCAACTCAAGACATAACAAAATATTCATTAAAACTTTGGTCGATCATTAATTTTCACTGTAAAACATAATTGTACACTTTTAGTAAAACATAATTGTATACTTTTAGGATGATTTTTTTTATCTTAATTACAATTTTTTTATTTATAAGGTTTAAATTCTTAAATTTTTATTATGAAGAATTTAAATATAGTTTTACTTATACCAATAACATGTTGGTATTTAATCTTTACATTTAAGATTTTTTATTATTTTATTCTAAAATAAATCGATCTGATACATAAGAATTAATTAAATTTTAAATTAATAATCTCATATCCCTCTTATGACAACAACAAAAAAATCATTTTGACCCTTAACGAAGATTCTGTATTTTGGTTAGTATACTTAACTCATATTTTATTTTGATCCTTACACAAAAGATTCTATATTTTGGTTCTTATACTTAGAATATCGTTTTTTTTTTAATTTTCATTTTTATATGTACAAGAAAAATAGTACAGTTATAACAATTTTTCATGTATGATTTTTAAAGTAAGGTTTAAAATCCCATAAAAAAGGTAAAGAATTAAAATAAAAATTAGTCTTTTTTTATTCTGGACTTTTTCTTATTCTCAAATAAATTTATAATTTAATCTAATAATAATATACCCTGAAAGCGAAAATATTAAGAAAGTATATATAAATTTCACGAGTAAGCTAAGTTTCCTAATTTGTTTCTCAAGGGTAAATATAATTCTGGAAAATATAAAACTAAAGGCAATTATTTCCGTAATCTCCTGTGTAAGTGTTTATTTCTTCCTTCCACTATTACCTTAACGCGGAATATTCGATTTTGTTCATAACCTTGTAAGGTTTTTTCTTAATTAAAATATTCGAGTCATGCTCAAACCAACATGTTAGTAAAAGTAGGTGTTGGTTTAACATTCAATTTTGAATAATTTTAAATTCTCTTGCAATATTTTATATTAATTCTCCTACTTTAAGTATTAGATATGTTTTATATTTAAGACATTAAATATTTTAATTTTATTTGATATCTTCTTAATAACATAATTAGAGGATTTGTAACAATATTAATAAGAAAATGTATTATTTCTTTTAATTTTATTTGAATAACTATAAGGAAAAAGTTACTCTTATTTTTTTTTTAATATTGCTAACGAGTGCCCTTAATATTGGTCAAAGAATCAAAAGATAAAAAATTTATTAAAAATTATGTAAGAACGATTTTATAATCACAGAAGAATATATTTTTTAGTATCTTAATAAAAATATTTGTCTTTTTTTCTTAACCAGTGCCAAAAAAAACTTGTTAGTATTTGCCATTCTTTTATAATAAGCATTTTTAACCCACTATTGTTAGGTCATATTCAAGACTATTGGATCTTGTTCTAAATGAATTAACAGCGACAAGTTAGGTAACTTATTTGTGGTCTAGGATTTTTCGAAGTTTTTTTTTTTTTTTTAGGGAATGCTTTCCAAAGTTGCTAATTGAGTATTAATACAATAATTCAATTTGCTCTACGCAAAGCTATGCTAGGTGTATGTTAGTGTTACTATAAAAGTAATAATTTTACTAATATTTTGGGGTTGACTTTAACTTAGGGTTTGAATAAAATTTCAAATTATATTCCTAAAAGAAGAAAATAAAATATTTAAATTTTAAAACACTTTTAGTGAAAAAAATTATTTTTGATTTTTGGATCACTTTTTTAGGTCTCATGATGCTATATAAAATACAAAACTTTTGTCATGCTCTAGTGGTAGAATTTATTTTGGGTTATTTAATTTTACTTGCACAAAAAAATAGAACCTCTTTTTATCTCTCAAATGATATTAAAAAAATTGATGGGAAAAAATATTTGTTGGGAGTTCTTTCCCTGAAAATTCAATCACCATTATGGATAACTCTTGAACAAAAATAATAGTAAATATGATAGATAGAAATTCTTGAACTTAAAAATCTCATTAAAAATGATCTTAATAATGTTTTATAATTTTACAATGAAAAGTTTAGGGGAAAAGGGTGATCCACTTAATTTTTATTTATTTTCAAATTTTAACATATAATCTAATTTTAATGTACCGTAACTTAAATTGATAAAAACATTTAGAGTTTGATTTATGCATTTTTCTATCAAATCCTAACAAAATAAATACTTGTAATAACAAAATGATTGGGGTTGAGTTTTTTTTTTTTTTTAATAGAACACAAATATCTTTCATGGAAGATAATCCTATACAAGTATTGTGGGATCATTATGAACGATAAACTTTTTCTCTAAGTATTTAACGCAGTTACATAATTAATACTCAAATTCAATATCTCTATTAAGTTAGAACAACTCATGTCAATTAATCTACACACTCAATAATTGATTCAAGTTGAGTCTACCGACTTCAAAATGTTAAATCTGATTTATAGTATACTCTTAACTATAATAATCCATTTATATTCAGCAAAAAAAATGCAATAATCCAATTATAAATTCAATAGATACAATATGAAAAAAAAAAATAGAATTTGCCAATACCAATTGTATTTGTAATACAATCATTTGTCATTTTCTGTTTTTTAATTATAAAATGTTGTTAAGTCACAATATATACATATAACAATTTTAAAATAATATGGTACATTAACATATTAGATAATTGAGTTTAGAAAGAGTATTTCTAATTGACTATAAGTGAAAATGAAGTTATTTAACCTCATTTTTAATTACCACTAAAATATAAATAATTGACTTATGCCTTGAATTCTATTATCATTGTTATGACTATCATATTTAATATACTATTCTTATATGAAAGAGAAATTAAAGACGATACATTAAATGTGATAACTATAAGAGTAACAACTGGAATTCAAAATATAAGATAATTATTTAAATTTGATTAGTCATTAGAGATAGATTGTCTAACCTTTAAGAAAAACTTATTTCATTTTTCTTCTTCTTATTTTATTTTCCTAAAAATGATTTTAATAAAGTTTACCTAATGAGACTCAAAATCAATTGAGTTATATTTAAACAACAATAAAAATTGAACTAAAATACTTCAATTTATTTGTAGATCGATTTAGGTGTCAATGGGAATTCACACAAGTGATTAAGAATGCGAAATCAACTTTTACTTTCCTCTTAGATGTAGGTTCGAACCTCTGTGATGCTACTTCCCATGCTTGGTGAGCAACCCTCCTCAGTAGGGATGGCAAACGGGTTGGCTCGCAAAAAAATGGGACGAGTTGGCCCAATCCGCAACTTTTGCAAAGTGGACTGGAAATACTAGTCCGTTCCGCTTTAATGCGGGCTAGCGGGCAAGCCTGCCTAAAAAATTAAAAAGTTAATTATAAAGAAATACAAAAAAATTATTAAAAAATATAAATATGATAATTAAAAAAAACACAAAGTTAAATAAAAGTAAATAATTTAAAATTAATGTTAAATAAATGATGTCATGTGATAATTCACAAAATTACACCATTTGCAAATAGAATTTACGGATATAAATTGTCCAAAGTGTAATATGTTAGTAATGAAAAACTATTTGAAAGTATCATTATCATAAATATTTTAATATTAAAACTTAAAGTTAATTATGAGAGTGCAAAAGAGTATAAATTAAAAAAATATACCTATTTCAAAATATGTTAAATATATTTATTTAATTTTAATATTTAATATTTTAAATAATATTGGACCAGCGTACTGACCCTCCCCGTCCCACATTTGACCCGTAATTTTGTGGACCAGACTGACCTACTCCACTTTTGATTTGCAGACTAATATTATTAACCTAATCTACATTTTTTTACTAACTAAACTGACTGGCCCGATGGACCAAACCGATTTTACCAATCCTACTCCTCATATAAATCCCCTAATGCCTAGATACTAGTTGAGTAACTCTAAGTGAATGAAACTTTTTACATTTTGAACATGTGCAATATTTATCTAGATGAGTCTATGCTAGCAGCCGTCCTCACATGTCATTGGTCTCATGTCAGATAATATTAAGAGTGTCCCGCTGGTCTACCATTTTTCATTCAACAGGAACAAAATAAAATAAAAGAAGAACCCACATCATGTGATGAACACCCCTACATTTAGATTCCCGAGTTACCGATAGTGATGAACACCCCTATCATCTTAAATAAGCCTAATCAGTGAAAATACTTGCACAAGGGTTAGTAAAACCTAAAACGGGTCCAATCTACTGAAACGACTTGCACCACCCGTCATTTTTTACAGAGCAGTTGAGTTTAGATCGACGCATGCAAACTAGCTTAACCTGTCACCCAAAAGCCGACAGGACAAGTTTGAGTCTCCATATCTTTTTAAAGTTTTTATAACTATTTAAAAAAATATATGTTACAAGAAACTTTACAATATACAGCCGTTGATAATTGCAAAAAAATTATCGGTGATTAGTGATTTGCGACAACTAATTGACAATCAAATTGCGGTTAAAATAAGCGTACTGGAAAAAAAAATTGAAAACCAAAATAGAGTTGTTGTCGATCGATAAGTTGATTCACTATTGAACAATATATTTTGGATTAAAATATGTTGATGATGTAATAATAAGAAACAAAACTTAATAGCTTTTCTTCTCCCTTTTCAGTGGAGTATATAAATTAATAGTAAGTGGCTTATTAGGGTGGCAACGCATTCACTATTAATCTATTGCGAAAGAAGTCATTGCTCATGAAAATTATTATATGATACGTACAAGTTTCGAATGAAAGGAAATCCATATTTTAGTTTATCTTTTTTTTTATAAACATATTTTAGTTTATCATTAACTATATCACGGAAAAAATGGATTTTGATATATGTATCACTGCTTGTTCCATTGCATTGCAACGTCACTAAGCAAAACATTATATTGGGTCATATGTCCTCTCACGACCATGCATTTACGAGGAGTTACAAATGAACAGTATTTTCTTGTAGTGAGTGGCCTTCAAACTATTGAAGAGTCATTTTTGCCTTGGCACATGTACACTGAACTTCAAACACAGCGGAAGCAAAATTGGATTGATTCAGATGTCCCTTGCTATAGCACGCAACTGTTTTTGACTTTCTAAATCCTTCTCACTCAAAATTCAATGTTTTCTTCTTCTTTTTATTGATTATTGAAGAGAGAAGAGTACACTTACTGTTAGTTAATTAGCATTTTTGGCTTTTTTGTCAAAAATATTTTTATAAATTTCAATCCTTTGAATCGATTAGGGAATATACTTTAACATCATTATAGACTTTGACAAATTAAACACGAGAAAGGCATATTGGACTCATTATTTTCATAAAATTTTTTTTTTTATTAGTGATAGATTTCAAATTAAGATTTTAGATTACTTTTTTGATGAACTTTACAATGTCATTTAAAATTGAAGATCTCTATCATTTTTTCCTTTAAAGATAAATCTTATTTTGAGATCTTAGATAATTTTTAATAAGTCTCACATAGATTTCATAGATCTCATAGATTTCATTAATTTTTTTTTGTATTATGCAAATCTTCAGAGTTCTTCTATAAAAATATATTCTCCATACTGAAATTTTGTTCAACTCCTTTATTAAAAAATCTATTAAGAATCAAATTTTAAACTCAAAATCCTTATTCAATATCTTAGATTAAAGATGCTCTTAAAGTTTTAGTCTTCACACATCCATCATCATATTGGTTTAATTCCCCTTGGCTTTTTTAGATTAAGGCAACGGAACTAGCTGTTTTTTTTTTTTTTTTTTTTTGAGTAGTCACCTGACATATAAAAGGTGTGATTGCTAGGAGTCGTACATTTGTTAGTATTAGATCACGAAGGTTTCTTTGTTCAAGAAAGGATGCGTTATTAACGAGTTTTAATCTCAAAGGAGGTGTTTTAACGTGGAGTCATATACATAGGGAAGCTAACTAAAGTAGCTGGTGCTTTATCTATATTTGGTTTAAGGATCATTATCTCTTCTGGCCAATTAAGTTGGTTTTTATTCAGCATTTCTTTAACGTATGGCATAAGTGGACAGAAAGGGTGGTCAAGGGTCTGATCACTGATGTTTCAAGTCCGACATGGTGGTCTAATTAGGTGGATATCAGCTTATGGAGCAAAACGGATTGGCTTCGTGATTTTTCATATTCATATTTTTTTTTACGCATAGTACTATTTATCTTGTAAGGTGTTGGGGGGGGGGGGGGGGGTATTTAATCTATGGCTACTTAACGCTAAATACTATCATGTAATATCTTTTGATCTAAATTTTGCCTCATTTTGTTTTGAAATCTAGTCTTTTAGTTTTTATTTTATAATAAAATACTGTTTAATTAGCTTCTAAAAAAAAGTCTCTCGAGAAAGAAAAAAAGATTTTTTTTTTAATATTAGTAAAGATATAAGTATTCATATAAAACTAGGTATAAGGATACCACAAACCTATATACATAGAGATCTCAACTATATTCATTTAATCTAGTTACAATGCTTATTCTCTCCGTATTAAAACAAGTATCGTCTATAAGAATATAAGGTATTATATACAAACTAAAAAATTAATAAATAGATAAAATAAAACCATAACTTTTCAAAGAGTTGAATATCTATGAATAGAATAATTTTATCTAATCATAAATTATTATTTATATGATTTTTAAGATAATTATTATAAAAATTAATAAATTTATTATATATAGTGAATTGTGATTGAATAACTAAGAACTTAGTTTTCATAAAAAAATATTTACTTTGTAAATTAACTAAAAGTAAAAAATATATTTTTAGTTTCTAGACTTTCATGAAATTTTGTTTTTAATTCTATAATTTTAGTCCTTATATTTTATGAACAATTATTTTTAGTCCTTTCTTACATGTCAAATAGGTTATATTGTTTATTTAGCGTACCAATTTATGGAAACAATATTTGAAAAAAGATGATGAAAATGAAAAAGAAATCCTTAAGAGTTTTCGTTTAATGTGTTTGAAAAAAAATATTAATAATTCTTTTTCAAAAATAAAACAAATTTCCACCTCATTTTAATCAATTTTTAAAAATAAAAATACATTTTGTTTATGATGATAAATAGAAGAAGGTATCATTATTTGCAAGAATTATATGAGGAGAGACTACAAATATTTTTTTTTTAAATACATCAAACTAAATTAAATGATATGAAACTTAAAAGACTAAGAATAAGATTTAACAAAAATATGAAAAATAAAAACATATTTTTGCATGACTAAAAATAAAAAATTACACTAAATATACAAAATTTAATAATCATAGTGTATATGTGAATTTCTCTTCAAGCTTCATGACAGTGTAATGCTAAATTCAATGCAAATAACATGATTGTGATTTGTGAAGCAAAAACAATGAGAAGGAAATTGTTGGAGAGATCATAAAAGTGAAGAAAGACAAGAGAAAAGGGAGGTGCAGGAGGAGCATCCATGGCCACAAGGGAAGGTACTCTGCAAATCGCAAAGAAGAAATTCCCTCTCATTCCTCTTCTGTCTCTTCTTTGCTTCACTTCCATCTTCTTCCTTCTCTCCCAGTTCAAATCCACCTCCACACCCAACCATTCCCTTCCCACATTCCATATCGAATACCACCACCGCCTTGGTTCTTCCTGCGACTACTCCGACGGAACATGGATCCACGACCCCTCGAGGACTCCGAGGTACGACAACACCTGCAAGGAGATCTTCAAGGGCTGGAACTGCCTCCGCCCACAAATCCAACGCCCCACACCTCGCCACGTGGCACTGGCAGCCACGCCTCTGCGACCTCCCCCAGTTCGACCCCGCTGAGTTCCTCGGCACTCACACCCACACCAACATTGGTACTCTCTATTTCTGGTTTTTTGATTTCGAACACAAAGTTGCGTTTTTTTTGGGATTTTTGATAATGGGTGTTCAGCAGTGCAGGGTTTGTCGGGGACTCGCTCAACAGGAACATGTTTGTTTCTCTCTTCTGCTCTCTCAAGAGTTTCTCCGATGGGCAAATCAAAAAGTGGCGACCCGCTGGTTCTGACCGTGGATTCACCTTTCTCGCTTACAATCTCACTATTGCCTATCACCGTACCAATCTTCTCGCTCGTTATGGTAGGTAAGCTTGCGGTTCTTGACGTAAATTTACTTCTGGGTTTTGTTTCAAATGACCTGCGGTTCCTATGTGTTCATGGATTGCAGAGTTTTATGGGATATAGAAATGTATGAGTACGCAATCTAGGATTTTTGGTTTGTTATTATTTGTTGAGATGCCATTGTTTACATTATCTTATGTGCTATTATAGCTAGACTATTGGGTGTGTTTTAGTAAACAACTTAATTAAATGCTTATTGAATGTATATACCAAGGTTTGTAATTTCAGTTGTAGTTTCATCGCGGTCCTTGATAATGCGTGGAATTGTGGATAAATGAAGCCAATGTGGTTGCAATTGCACTCTCGTTATGGTCGCAAATACCCAAAAACCTTGATGTTGCCACTAAAATTGTGGTTGCAAACTGTTTTCTAAAACCTTTATGTGTAGTATAAGTCGTTTCTACAATTGAAGAATAAATAGGGTTAAATTGTTTTCTTTTAAGGTTTAAGTTGTTGTCAAAGTTATCCTGAAGAGTTTGTTGAAATATGCTACATATAGCTTATGAACATGTCATAAGCTATTTTCATAATGTTTCTCAAACACTTAATCAAGTGCTTATAAGATAGGTCCGAATAAGTTGTAAATAAGCTCTTCCAAATACACCTTACGGTATTGGTTGTTGCACCTTGTTAACTATTATTGTTGTTGTTGTTGTTCTGTTTGATGCAGCTGGTCAGCTAGTGATAAACATGGTGCCTTAGAAACTCTTGGTCTTGGATTTAGAGAGGGATATAGAGTTGATGCTGATGTTCCAGACACCACATGGGCCCAAGCTCTAAGTTTCCACAATATTCTAATTTTTAACACGGGGCATGGTAATATTAAAATGTTTCTGTATTCTGTTTCTGTCAATGGGTCATGTATTCTAGCTGCTTTCCTGCATCCTTATTGATGTTGGGTATTACAGTTACTTGAATAATGAGTGGCACCAAAGTGTCTTGTGTCCTAGTATTGTTTCATTAGAATGTCTTCTTTTGTGTGCATTTACTTGAGTTTTTAATTTCCTCAATGGGTTGCAGGCTTAAATAGTATCTGTGTCAGTTTTATTATCTGGTTTCATCAGTGCCCGTGGCTTCTATGTTTAGTTTTAAGCAATGCATACAATTCTATAATGCCTTTCATGTATCTGCTTGCTTGTTGTTTTTCTTTGTTTGAGTTGAGCTGATTCCAGAGTTGTTGCTGGTAATTTGACAATTCAAGCATACATTTTGAGTTTTATGGTCTGGTTTAACCATGCAGATAATGTCTTTTACTGCTTGCTCCTCATTTTCCTTTGTATAAGCTGATGTGACTGTTCTTTGAAAGACTGAGAAAATATGAGATGATTTTAATTTAGTTCATCTGGTTTTGTATAAACAGGTGGTGGGCCCCTTCAAAATTTGACCATGTGAAGTCCCCTATGCTTTTCTTCAAGAATGGTCAGCCAGTAATCCCTCCATTACGTCCAGATCAAGACCTGGATTTGGTTTTGAAGCACATGGTAATGTCTTTGCTTTCTATTCCTCTAAAATGGTAGTGGAAGGAAATAGGAACCTTATCAATGGCTCTAAGTTAACCTGATAGAGTATGAAACAATTACCATGTACATGTTATCTTGTTAATTGACTCTAGTAAAAAATAGTGTTGATACTGGACTAAAGTATAACCTTAGCTTCATAAAACATCTATAAATGAACTTTCTATTGTAAAGGCGTTTCTCTAGGTCTCAGATATGATACAGACAACCTCTTTACTGAAAGTGAAAACACATCCATAAATAACCTCTTTATTTGGTTCAGATTCACATTAGCTCTAAGAATATATTGGTCAACATGCTCTTTCCCTTTCAATTGACATGTCAGTATTTGGTAACTATCCCAACTATTAGCATTAAGATTAAGTATTCTGCAACACATAGAATGTGTTTTTCCTTTTCCCAAAAATGTGTGTTTGAATTAACTTCTTTTGAGGTCAAAAGTTTTTTCTTTTTCTTTTTCTTTCTGTATCATGAATTTTGGGAAAACAGAAATTGCCCTGAAACAATGTTCCTTAACATGCCTCAGCAATTATTTCTCCCCAAAACTGATCACGAATAAGATACTTATAAAAGATTGATTTACTGTATTACTCTGATGATCTGATCGTTAATACTTTTACAAATGCATTTATGAAATTACATCTAGTTTATATAAGTCTCCGACTGATCTGCATATTTTAATACGGGAGTGGTTTGTTCACAGATCCCATATTTTACCAGGTGCACTCAAATTTTTCCGTACTCAGTCACCCAGGCATTTTGAAGGGGAAGACTGGGATCAGGGTGGTTCCTGTCCAAGGGATCGACCTTTGTCAGTAGAGCAGGTGAGTCCATTCAGTTAATTTTTTTTTCTTCCTTTTCAGCATTGTTTTGACTAGAACTGTGATCCAATGAGTGTCATGTGGTTTGTCTTGAAAGCATTATTGTTCCATCCTAAATTATTAGTAAGGTGGGTGACCTTGGAAGTTTTGTTACCCTTTCAGGTAGAAGAACTTTTCTCTGTGAAGAATAATGGGACAAATGTGGAGGCTCGACTCGTGAATAAACACCTCTATAAGGCTCTTAAGGGGTCTGGTTTCATTATTTTTGACATCACTCACTTGAGCGAGTTCAGGGCTGATGCGCACCCAGCTTCGGCAGGAGGGAAAAAAACACGATGATTGCATGCACTGGTGCTTGCCTGGAGTTACAGATACCTGGAATGACTTGTTCATAGAGCTACTGAATAGTAAGTATCAAGGGTAGAAGCTGATCAAGTAGTTATTTATATTTGTTAGTAAATAGGGATAAGAAAAAGAAGAAAAACGAGAGGCATTGTCCATAGCGGTTGTCTTGTACTTCATCTTTGGTTAGTTGGGACGTGATTGATTCCATGAGTATATTCTATTATTTTCTTTTTGAGAATCAATGAGATGAATGCACTATATCCACCGAGTCGAGCTTTTTTGAGTTCAAAATCACGCTAGAATTGATAGGTGCTACTTGAAAGCATGCATGCATGCATGTTACGGTTGAGCATTTTAGACATTTTATGGATACTTCAAATATCAATATACAATTGTTTTTGGAAAAATATAGTGCCTTTTTATTTGAGATTTTAGACACTTCAAAACGTCTCCGGACAAAATTTTTAAGGATATTGTGATTAGTTATATTTTCCCAGTAAATCAATGTGATAGTGTGTTTGGAAACATGTTAGTCATTGCTGAATCTAGATTTTCAGCACTATTTAGTTTCACGGATTGTATATTCCCGTCTTCATAGTTGTTTTTGTGTTGTCTTTGATGCATTTGTTAAACATAGATTTCGGATAGCAATACACACTGACGTTCAAAAACCAATTCTAACCAGTCAATTTCTCAACATTTACCAAAACGAGTTATTTATTTATTTTTTTTAAGTAATTTTATTTTACGATACAATTGTTTTTCCTTTTATATTATTGTACAAATATTATTCTTTTTAAATATTATGAGATCTCAACCACACAGCCCATTCACCCTATTGAGAAAAGAAAACATAAGAAAGGAAAACTTCCACTAACAATGACATGGTAATTGATAAAAGAAAAACAATGACATGGCAAAAGCAGATAATAAAATGAGGTACTTTTCTACCAGAATTACATACCCAACAAATCTGACTTAAGCAATTAAGAAGAAACTATTTAAAAAGAGATTAAACTAACTATGAATCAATCTATTTGAATTGTCCAGTTCTGTGTTTTCAATACACTCAATTTGAATTTCAACTAGTGATTTACGTCATTTTTGAGATAATGTTTCTGGTCCTGTTTTATACTCAGTTCTGCATTGTAAATATTATTGACAATTTATTATTATAATAATAATAATTAGTTGTAAGAAATTTTCAAAAACAAGAAAAGATAATACACCAATAACTTTAGTGCAATATAAGCTTTTTACTACTGTTTTTAATCTTATATTTATTTATTATTAATGAAAAAATTGTAAAATTAAAAAAAGTTTTTTATATAACAATTATACACATTTTTTTATGTAGTGAGGAATAATAATTAGTTTCAAAACAGTTTACCTTGTTTTCTTGTAGGTTACAGATGAAACAGAGTTGACAACAACTGCAGTTCCTGTGCAGAACACTTCATCCGCATCTAGCATTTCCTCCACTGATATGGCACGTTCCGTGACCTAAAATATAATTCAAATAATCGTTTCCTTAAAAAGTATACAAATATTGATAAATAATTAACAGGAAGGATTAGCTAGGCCACTAGATTATCCACAAAGATTAACTATTTTATTTTAAATTTCAAAACTTAAGGAAAATGAATACCTGATAACCCATATCTAAGGCAATCTCAATGATGGATTTTCGTGTGATCCCAGGGAGTAAGGGTGGGCATGGATTGGATTTTTAAGAATCCAATCCATATCCAATTCATATCTAATTAAATGGATTGGATTTTAAATCCATATCCATATTTTTTTAAAAACAAACTAGATTTAAGATCCAATCCATTTAAATGGATATGGATTTGGATATATCCAATTTATATCCACTTAAATGTTATAAGATTTTGTTTTACAAA
>PYAF01001714.1:1811661-1825122 GCA_007407185.1 Glycine tomentella | reverse complement strand
CAAAGTTGAGAAAAAAAAAATTTAAAAATCCAAATATCCAATCTATATCCATTTCATATATCCAATTAATTGGATTGGATTTAAAATCCATAAAAATGTATTTGGATATGAAACTAATCCATTTAAATGGATTTAAAATGGATTAGATTGGATTGGATATAGATTATTTTATGGATATGGATTTTTTTGCCCAGCCCTACCAGGGAGGATGGCTCCATTTGTTGCCGGGGTGCAGATAGCACTACCCTTTACATGATAAAAAGGAAAATATGAAATACAAATAAAAATCATATCAATATTTTGTTCAAGACATATTAAAAAATATTAAATGGGACTTTTTATCAATGTGTCAGATAAAGGAAAATATATTTATCATTTCTTATTAACTTAAGGAAAATATGAAATGCTTGTATTGTTTTATAAATAATTTTGTTACTTATTCTAACATGTGCCTTGATAATACAGGCTTCCAAAATCCAAATTAAATTGGTTAGTGGTAATAATCTATTCGTGAATATGAAAGTAAGCTTGTTTGTGTACCTTCACAACAAACACATTGCATGCAGAAACCTCCTCTATATTTTTTCCAGTTGCTGAGTCCAAGAACAAAACATCAGAGAATCCACTGGCCTTTGCTTCAATGCTTGCAGCATAAACCTACCGTGCAAGTACACAAGGCTAACACAGTCCATGAAGAATGAAATTCATTTAATTAGGATAGCTTATAATTAATATGCTCTGTGATTTGTCTTACAAATCATGCATTAATTGTTTGCATTATATAAACAACATATAAACAAAAATGGATACGCTTTCACTAGACATTAACCATTCAATAATCTTTACAGAATGGTGAGATTCTACAGTGCAAACTTTTGTGTGACATTAAATTTTATGTTGACACTAGATTTCTTCTACCTTCAATTCAAGTATCCCAATTTCACAAACTAAGTATAACAGAAACCCAAAATTGGAGAAAAAAATTGTATGCTTACAGGGGCATAGTTGGAAACCCTTGATCCCTCCGGTTCCACCAGTGCCAGATATTGCTCGGTAGAACTTACTCTCCACTTTTAAGTTCAGTGAACCCTGTAATAAAATTGAAATTAGTCTTAATAGGAAGTTTCATTAAAATGTTTTCCTTACAAATCAAGTGGAAGTCCATGTATAACTGACCTTGTGGTAATTAGTGACAGGAGAACAATAAATAAGTAATGTGTACTCAGGTGCTGGAGACAAGTTCAAAGAAGCTCCGGTTCCCATGAGCAATGACCTAATATATAGTGACCCTTTCCCTGGTGGAGGCACCTGTTTCATATTTGAATATCGATTCAATTTATTTTTCAACTTCTTAGAGGGAAATGACATAAATGATTTTTACAGTCTATGCACTAGTAGCCTAAGAGTAAATAGTCTATGTATTATTGTCTTAGCCTTAGGTACAAACCTTGTTATGTATACAAAAAAAGAAGTCTAAACATTAACAGTATAAAACATTTTTGTATTGTCATAAAGTATGTGTTAAATTTGTTGACTTTTATAATAATGATCTTAAAAGTTATACTAATAATGATTTCTGATTAGTTGACATTGTTACATTGATAGAAATTAAACTTTAAAGATAGACAGGAAGAAATAAGTACCCAACGTTTGTTGGCAAGAACTGTCTGCTTCACAGCAGCAACAAAC
This sequence comes from Glycine tomentella, assembly GCA_007407185.1. Classification (NCBI taxonomy): domain Eukaryota; kingdom Viridiplantae; phylum Streptophyta; class Magnoliopsida; order Fabales; family Fabaceae; genus Glycine; species Glycine tomentella. The sequence goes on along the minus strand of PYAF01001714.1, from coordinate 1,823,433 downwards.
TGGTCAATGGATGGGGATGGCATGCACAATCTGTCTGCTCCAATCTTCATTCGTTGAGCATTCTCTTCTGGTCTAAACAGAAGTATGCGCCCATCTTCAGTTCTATATGCCTTTAGTCCCTCAAAGATTCCCTGAAAATAATCACATTAATAATTTGTGAGGCTTGAGCTAGAATTTGATTTGTGAATTAGCTGATGAAACCATGTTTTGGATTGTACAAACATTGTATCATTTGATAGAAGCTAATGAGACACAACTAGGTACAATGTTTTTTTTTCTTTCTAACCTGTCCATAGTTTAGTATCACAGCAAAAGGGCTGATCTCTATGTTACCATAGGGAATGAGGGATCCTTCAGAAAACTTTTCTCCTTTTGCACATTTCATGACATACATGAAATCTGTGGGAACTGGGTTAAATCCAAGCTCATCCCGGTTTATGCCAGCACAGTTTTAAACAGCAACACTGCTTTTTCAAACTCATTTGAGTTAGCAAGTTTAGGAGTGAATATTATCATCAAAAACAAAAATAACACCATGTTTATGTATAAAGTGATTTGTCTTGGACTTGCAGTTTTTGAATTGAATGGAAAATTTGATGTCATATTGTACCTTTTTGAATTGTCTTCAGAGTTCCCCAAAACAGAAGGGAGAGGCATAGTTGTGAACTGCGGGCTTCCTGCAAAGTAGAGTGTGTCAAAAGTTGGTGCAAGCAATGTGGTATGTGTAGAGTATTTTCCTCTCTTTACCTTATTCTCTCTTTTTTTCTTATTCACTTATTACAACTTTTATTTATTTTCCCCCTACTTATTTCTATCTGTTGGTCAGTGATCACCTCCTATGATAAAAATGAGTTATATATCATGCAATAAATAATTTTTCAATTTTTGAGACATTGCCCTTTGGTCTATGACTCTCTTCCAAAGCATAAAAGGTCACCAGTTAATTTTGAAAAATGTTTCTAACATCAGAATGGGAGAATATATTATCTTCTGTAATTTGAAGAGTTTTGAAATGTGAGTATATATAAATAAAAGAGAAGAACAATTACATATACTTTTCACATACTATGTCAAATTATTATAATATTTAAATAGTAATTTCATTAATTTTAATTGGCCACAATAACTACTAAAAGTTCACAATTTCCATAAAAAGGTCAACGCAGCAGTAGTAAATATCATGATTTTGAAATACAGTTCGGAATAGCCGGTTTAACCAGGAACCAATCACGTATCAACACTTCCTAGAAACCAATGCATCTTTAAACCAGCTAAAAATCGTTAAATTGGTCGAAAAACCTGTAAAACCCGGTGGATTAACCGATTTTATTGGTTTCGCTTAAAACCATTTTTTTTTTTAATTTCACAATGACGTTGTTTTGAAATTATTTTATTTTTTATAAAAAGTATTATGACTTGTGACATTTTTAAGTGAAATTTATTTTTCATTATTATAAATCTATGCTCATTATTTTATTTTTTTCAATATTATTAGGATATTATATTAAAATATAAAAAATGTTTATTAAAATCAATTTGATCCAATTGAACCGATTGAATCATTGACCCTTAAATCAGTATCTTCATGGGTTCGAGATCAGGTTTTGAGAACATTGGGTAATATAGCATCAATTAAGATCCCCAATTAATTTTGTTTGATATGGTATATACAAAAATCCTCAATTAATTTTGTTTCCGCAATTATTATGATATACTAAAATGTCACCAATCCTTTGCTAGGGTTTTTTCTGAAATTGTGTCGTTTCATCAAATTTGCAAACAATTTTCTTATTATTCACTAAAACGTCAGATAAAAAGTACAAAACTTTGAGATGCAATGCTTCTAAGAATTAGTAATCCTTTAGTGACTTAGAAGAGTAAAATATTTTACAGAAAAAGTTAAAATCATTAGTAACTGATAACAAATAGTTAGCCACATATACTACTTGATAGCTTGATCCCAACGTCCCCATGTATACCAGGCATTACCATGCCCACTTCCCTCCACCCTTGCAACTAATATTGATTAAAACCTATTAATCGTCTTTTTTGCGGTGAAAGTTGAGCCATTTCTAGAATAAATGTCACAAATTTTGAAAAAAAACTCATTGCTCAATTGAGAAGAAAACAACAGATCAGTTACAACAAACACAATTTAAGTAATAGAAATAAAGAAACGGAAAAAAGTTATTTACCAAAAAAAAATCAACTAGCCACAGGTCTGCCTTTAATTTATTTCAACGACCATGCACGGATTTTTAAATGCAAGAACATGCATTTACGTAAATATAAAATACATGTAGATATAGTGTGTGTGTGTTTCTATATGTATATTACTTAATTTTTCACTCTTAAAATATAAAATATTATCGGTTAAATTATAATATGTTTTTTTATTATGGTTGGCTTAGGGTATATACGAGACGAAGGCATATGCTTAATTAGCCCATTCTAGATAAAATTAGAAATATATTTTCTTTTTTGGTAGGTATATAGTACATATTTAAAATGGTTTAATTTTGTTATAAAATTGATAATGAGTGAAGATTTTTTTTTTAAAAATATATTATTAATTTTATAAAAATCATATTTAAGAATTCTAGATAAATTTCATCTACAATGTAGTATGTAGGGTAATAAATAGCAACTAATTATTGAATTTAATAATAACCCGTACATAAAACTTGTATATAAATCTTTATTTATTTTATAAATATTTTTGAATAATTTTTATAAAAAAAATATTCGTTGAAACTGATTTTCTTCCATTCTTAGTTCTTAACTAATTTTTGCTCTAATAATTTTTTTGAATTATCTAGACAAGTGGCTACCTATAAACAAAACTGAAACGAACCAACCAACATTATTTAGTATTTACGGTATTGTTCAGCCTTCACACATTGCAGAAAATACACGGAAAAAGTTCGTATTCACACTATCAATAATTTTCCTTTCTAAAAAATCATGACTCACACTATCATGCGAATCTCACTTATATTTTTGGTACAATGCGAATCTCACTTACTATATATTATCGGTGTCGTATTTGTCGGGATTTAATTAATTATGATTTTGGGTCCTCTTCAACGGCTGCACCATGCAGCTAGTTGCTGGAAGAGGCACCGAAGACAGAAAAGGCGTAAGTCTGTTCCATAGAAAATAATAGTAATTAACAAAATTAAACTTTCTTTAACTTTTTTTTTTTTCTCTTCTTGCTCCTTCGTTTTTTTTTTTCCCTCTCAAATTAAACCATAACCAACAAAGCAAGTGTTCGATCAATAAAATATTAACTGGAAAGTAAAGTATATTAATCAATTAAGTACAAGAAAATGGGAGAAAGAGACAATAAGAAGTTGATATATATGTCCGATAGATTAAATTAACCTTATCGTTTTAACATTAATAAATAAATATCTAACCTTTCTTTTTTTTTTTTTTTATCAGCATTGATTGTTAGTTTTTGGCGATAAAAAAACAGCATTAATGGTTAGTTTTTTAATTTTTTTAAGCATTTTTTGTTTGTTTTTATTAATAGAAAAAATGGAAATTTACAATCTTTTTCTCTCTCTCTCTTTTACCACTTCATCAACCTTATACAGATTACTTAAATTTTCTGTTACTAGAAACATTACAAATAGCATATTAATTAACACTGAAGATTGATGCTAATAATGAGTTTATAAATAACCATTATTTGTATATATTCAGTGAATAGATGTGTTACATATATATAAAAGATTGGAAGAGACACCAAACTGATATATTATATTACATGTATGAAATGAAATTAGTAATATAGTTAGCTCAATCAATCTTCACCACCCATCCGTTATTATCCTCTAAAAGACCCGTATGGATTCCTGTAATCATATCAGACAACTTCTGGGTCACAGTGTCTGCTCCTGTTTTGAACTCAACCCTGCACTACCCAATTATTTTACACTATATTATTAATAGCAGTAATTTATTATTAATTGTAATAAAGTAGAAATATTACAAACTACAAAGCTACGAAAATTAATGAATCAAGATTTTGAATTCTATTTTACCTTGTATTCTTATAGGTTGCACTTCCAACCGCAGAGATCCCAACAGCAGTTCCAGTACAGAAAACCTCATCAGCTTCTAGAAATTCATCAACCGAAAATTTGCGTTCCTCGGCCTTGGCAAAATTAACGGCCAAATTTTTTGTTAAGTAATTGTTACAATATTAGTATTAAAATTTATTAACAAACCTCCAAATTAGATTAATCCATCCCTATATAAAAAAATTCAAGAATTCATTTGAGAGAAATTAAATATATATTTTATACATATTTTAATTTTTGTGTTATTATATATTTTTAAATTTTTTTGACATGTTTTTGAATTTTCATATCAAATTAATATTTTTGTTTATTATTTATTTATTTAAAATATTTATATTAATTTGTTTTATAAATAATTAGCAATAAACATATATAATGAGGTGTTTACAGTTTATTTTATTAAAATATTCTCTAGAATTAAACTAATATTTAAAATGTTCAAAACCAAAAGTTTGAAATGACCTTATTGTTTATGTTTTTATTTATTAAAATATTTTTTGACAAATAATTTTTTAAAAAATATTTCTAATTTATACATTTTATATTTCATTTATATTGTATAAATATCTAGGTAATACGCATGATACTAGTTAGTTGAACACCATTTTTTACATTAAAGAATTTATTATTTTCATATAAATTCTTGGGAGACATTTCCTGGACATGAACTTGAATGACACCATGTTTATGATAAACATTAATTTACAATTGAAAAACTTAGGTTGTGTTTCGTGCTGTAAATATGTTTTCCATGGATTGTGTAGTAGATTTTTTTCTTTTCTTTTTAATTCTTTATACTTAATTATATATTAAAATATCCTTAACAATCACCTGGTAACCCAAATCACGAGCAAGTTGAATGATGCTATTCCTTGTTATTCCAGGAAGAACAGTTCCGAGTGTAGGTGAAGTTGAAATCACGTCACCCTAAAAATACGAAGAGGTGCTATGCATGCATATATATTAACAAGCATATATATACATATATAATATATGTTGAAGGAAAGTTGTAAAATTGGCAAAGTAACAAAATATTAATTACCTTGACCATGAAAGCATTGCACGAAGATACCTCCTCAACATATTTATGTTCCTCTGCATCTAGGAAGAGGACGTCAAAAAATCCTTTGGCTTTTGCTTCTTTCGTCACTTGGAAAACCTGCGTTAATTTAGATAAGAATTTGGTCAAAATGTCACTCAACTTCATCATTTAATTGAGTTAATTTGTGTAGATAGGTACCTTAATTAATACCGATTTAAAGTACTATATATGTTTGAATTAGAGTGAGTTTAGTTATTTATATAAACTTACTGGTGCATAATTGCCTATATTTTTCACTCCTCCAGTCCCACCGGGAAATGCACGAGGAAGTGTATCATCAATCAACAAGCTCAAGGTTGAATTAGAATGTCGTCCCTGTCCAAATGAAAAATGTTAATATATATATATATATATATATATATATCATAATTACCTATTTTGTGATAAAGAAAACATTAATCAACATGTTAGCTAGGCAATCAATTCCTCGACTATTATATTTTTCTACTACATATATTTGTTCAACAAAATATATATAAACTCGTATAGTTTAAGTTCAAAGTTGAAACCTAAAGTTTACTCACTTTGTAAGCGTTGCAAATTGGATTAGTGTATATTAGGAAGGTGCAATATGGTGCAGGTCCAATACCCATAACAGATCCACTTCCAAATAATAAAGGCCTAATGTACAACGCTCCTTTTCCGTGAGGAGGCACCTGCATGCATGTTCCAATTACAAAACTCAAAACTCATTATCCAAGAAAAAAGAAAAGTAAGGGGGTGTTTAATTGTGTTTTTATTTTCTGTTTTTAACTTTTAATTACGTAGCTGTTATCATGTTTTCAACTTGTTTCGTCTTTTAAAAAAACTGTATAGAAAATACTAAAAAAAACTTTTTTTCTTCTCTGGATCAAATCTTTGAAAATAGGAAACAAATTGAAAATAAGGTGAAGGATTTATAATTAATAGGTGGAAACAGAAGATGAAAATAGGAAATAAAAATCAAGTAATTAAACATCATCTGATAAAAATAAAAATGGGAGCAATTAATTAATACATACCCAACGCTTATTTGCATGAACAACTTGTTTGACAGCATCAACGTACTGCTCAACAGAAGGTGCCACCATTAGCAACCTCTCTGCTCCCATCTGCATGCGCATGGCATTTTGTTCTGGTCGAAATATCTGCACCTCACCATCTGCTCTTCTGTAGGCCTTCATGCCCTCAAATAATCCCTATTTTCATAAATGTATTATTTTTATATATTCACATGTATACTACACATTTTAACCTGTACTGTCATGCACGAATATTAAATTTTTAATAATATATAAATTTTATATTAATATAGTTTTTAATGTATTGTGTTACTATTTTTTTTTTGGTTTTACAACTTAATTTGTCAAAACATTTTGTCTTATGGGTGCTTTTAAAACTAATTAAATAATATTAAAAATAATATTTATCTTTGGAGTATCATGGCAAAGTTATAGGTTTTTAGCTGGTTAGATATGCAATGTACGATCATTTATGTTAATTATAATACACCTTCCGATGCTTTTTGCATGAAATAAGTTTTAATATATTTTAAAAAAATCAGAGATAATAACATTATATATATATATATATATATATTTGACAACTCTTTTTTTTTTTTTAAATATTTTCTTGCTATGTATGGATAGGATGCACTTAAAAAAGAAGAAGAAGAAGAAGGATGTACTTAAAAGCCAAACAGGAGCTGAAAGCGATCAAAACCCTTATTTTAGCATTTTCCATATGGGGAGGAAGTTTTGTCTCCTTTTCTTATGTTAGGTGTTTTGTCTCCTTTTCTTGCTTTAACTTTAAACAAAACTTCAAATAAATAAATAAATAAAACTCTTTCTCCATCTCTTCCTCTCTTTTCAATTTTTTCCTTTTCATTCCACTAAATAAAATATTTGTGAATGAAAAAGCAATAGCTGACCTGTCCGTAATTTAAAACAGTTGAATGTGGTTCGATTTGAACGGTTCCAAATGGTACGAGATCTCCATTTGAGAAGGTCCCTTCTTCATTAGATTTCATTATGTACATAAAATCAGTTGGAATCACTTGAAATCCAAGCTTATCCCAATCCATCTTGTTATAGCTATCTTCTGCCTCCCTGTAATTAAAATACCGCAAACCCAAAACCAAAAGCCAGCAAGAGTTAGGTTAGTTCTAGTATGATATAAACGTACAAGTTAATCTATTTTAATAAAGGGAAAAAATTAGAGAGCCATTTTTCCTATATATCATTTTATATTTGAATTTATGCATGAATCATTATCTAAAAGAATTTGTTTTTGTAAGGGATCCTCAAACTTGTGGCCCCCTTTTGCATAAATTAGACCTATATACATATTAGAAATTTTAGTCATAAAAAAATAAAAAATAGAATGTTTTCTCTTTGGGATGGGTTACTTTCTTTTGATTACAAAATCAAGGGACTTATTTTCTCCTGGTATTATAAATTGTTGCAGCATGAAGCATGATAGCTAACATTTTTTTTTTTTGGTAGAAAAGTTAATGATGATGTGCTTTTAATCAAAGATATAATGAAAATTGTAAAGATCATGCAAAAACTATAAAATTATAGTACAAGTGTTGTTTAACATGTTACATAAAAATGGAACCTCGACTTGTTTCGAAAAGTAGATGTAATGGAAATTGGGAAGAAAAAAAACTTATGGTTAGTTCTTTAGGTGTTGTTGGCAATGCTTATCAATCTGAATTGAAGGTTCATCTCAATAATCTATTGATTATTAACATTTAATAGGGTTAAACTTCAATTCTTAATGGAAAATAACACCAAAACACATACAAATATGGTGTTCTTTGTTTGCCCAGCCTCAACAATTAATCTAGCTATTTCTTCATCATGAAATTTGAAAAAGCCGATTGGAATATTTTAAAAGCAAATTTCAAAAGGCATGTTAACTATTCATGCAAAAAGTGTTTCTGTAACATGAATTCAACTTTTGTTTTTGAATAAGTACCTGTTGGCTGTTGGTTGATGGGAAAGTGCCATGAACCAATGGAAGGCGAAGACAAATGAAGGTTAGAGGAGAAACTAATTAAGCTTCTTTTTTTATATTTTAAATAAGGAATAAGCTTTAAACATGCTAATATTTATAGGTACGCGAGAGACTAAAAATTGACTCCGAACTCTGAGGATTGCGGCTTATGTGGAAGTAGCTATAGCGTCCTGTCAATTATTACTGTATTCTATTCTTTTGTTTCAACTGCTTAATTCTGTTGAAAAGCACATCAATGTATTGCTTATATTTTCCCACATTAGATCCTTCAATTTTAGCAGATGAACCTAATTAACTTTTCATTTAATGAAAACAATAAGTTCTAACGTGACAAAATATAGAATTTTAATTGGCTTTTAGTGTAAAACAAATTTACGTACAATATTGTAGTACGTACGTAGTCATTAAATTATGTATTTTCTTTTGAAGAATATCACTTGTTACAATAACAATGCTTACAACGATTTTTCTTTAAGTAAATACTGCAAGTATTTTTTTTTTGAGAAATAATCTTTCTTGAGTTGAATTGAATAGAATTACTATTAACGAAAAACTTCTTAGTATTTAACACAATTCTTTGTTAATTACTCCCCCAAATTGGAATGAAATAAATGGGAGAGAATTGATCACCTCCTATTTCATTTTATTTGGTTTAACTTTTAATTTCTATAATATATATATATTTAAATAATTTATGTAAAGAAAAAATATTAGATTAAAAGAATATAATTTTAATTATTATAAAATATTATTCATTTAATTCATTTATTTATTTCACCTTCTTTTCCATGTCTATTTTAGCAAATTTATATTAGAATTTTAATTTGGGCATACATTTTTTATTTATAATTCTTGTTTTTAAAATATTAATGAAATGTCAGCTTATTTTATTTTTCATTGTTTTCTACACAAATATTTGAAAATAAAAACAAAAGATATATTAATGTAATTATTTATAAGAAATAAACACCTAAAAAATATTTTTCAAAGCCAATAGGCTCTGCCGATGGGTAGATTAGGATCAAAGAGAGGTCCTCATCATCAGAGCTGCAAATTGAGACCATCCATGGTATATATATAATTACATTAATATATTTTTCCTTTGTTGTTCACGGCAATTTCAATTTTATTAATTTAAAACATATATGCGGTACGTACTATGTGCGAAAATGAAGTTCAAAGCAGTCATCAAAAGCTTTTACCTCTGGAAGAAATTATTGGATGGACACAGATTTAATATTTCATTTTTACACACTTGCTAATACAAAATTTATAATTAGTAAAATAAAAAATGTTCGTCATTTATTAAATTTAATTATATTATTTTTAGTAAGAATATGACATAATTAGTTTCATTTATGTAAAGATTTGATGTTAAGAAAATATGAGTATTATTCCCTTCATTTCATAACAAGTGTCATGTCAAAGAATAAGTTTCAAAATAAATGTTTTTTTAAACTTTATAATGTAATATTAATTATTGTTTTCAATAATACATCTAATAGGTATCACTTGAATTTTTCATTATAATATTAAAATTAATTTTATAAAATTATTATTATGTTTCATATATATATATATATATATATATATATTAACTTATCTTAGTCCATATAAAAAACTAAAATAATATATACCTATTATTACGAAAGGAGTATTTTAATCACCTAATAAATCATACATACTATGAATTGTGTTTAATAATTAAATTCTTTAAAAATGTTGTTTTATATACTCATGTAATATTTTTTTAAATAAATATTAATTACAAAGTAAGATAAGAAATATAAATAATAATTTAGTTAAAAAAAATAACTTTCTCTGTTGTATCCGGCTTTAACAAAAAAGAAAGTTATTTTGGTGATGATGAAGAAATGAAGAGCAGGAATTGATCAATATCATGTAAAAGAGTTTGGGTAATCCTTGTACTCTATTGAATAAAATTTATTTGGTTATTTGAAAAAACAAATAAAGAATAATAGAGATGAAAGAATAAGAAAAATTATACATAGTACGGATTGATTATCCCCCACTATAGCAATGATTCAATGATCTAACTATTCAAATTGAAGAATCACACGTCCTGAACTTGATGACAAAAAATCATCTGAATCTAATGGTTAACAAATTAAGTCACAAATGTGATTTTGCTGTGACTATTCTGTAAAGCTATGAGAATGATTTTCTCTTTTCTTCTCTGTCAAAGGTTACAAGGTCTTTTTTTCTTCCCTTCTAATTGGTTTTTTCTTATGATACTCCTCTCAAAATAGATCACTGCTACAAATTTCAGCATTACATGCAGAATTTCTACCGATTAAAATTTGCAGGAAATGTTGAAAGAATAATGTGTAACACCCCAAAAATAAGCAAGCATAATATTAATAATAGCGAGTATAGTACTTATATGACATCTGTAACATTCTTAGAAAATACAATGTTTTTTAAAACTTACATCATGAACAATATAGATACATTTAGGCCTAAATATAACTTGTTTTTTCCCCTAAAGAGGGCCATATCTAATAAATAAACTTGTACACAAATAAAATGGAGGAGAGTTGCCACTTGAGAAAATGGGAGTCCACTCACGAATGTTAGATGAGTCTGTATGCCCGCTGATATTTTTTATAGCTCAACAATTTCATCTACACTAGTAGAAGAAATAGATACGTTGAGTGTGTCAGAACCATCACTGATTCTATGTGGCTCTCCCCATATATCGATCATATAGTTATAAACTTCAAGCACCGTTGGTCTTTCATCTGAGAAAGGCTTAACACACTTACTGTTAGAACTGTTAGTTAATTTTGGAATTGGAATATATCCAATTGCACAAGGATCAGAATCTGAGTAGTCAAGAAGAACAATATAATCTACTACAACTGTACAAAAACAATTTAAACAGAACCTGTATGATAAGTATGAATCAGGAACAGATGCAAAGAGATGAAAAGATCCGAGCCCAACAATGTTGTCTCCTTAAGACAATTTGTTCCCTCCAATTGATGCCAAAGGTTGATGAACAATTGTCTCCCAGGATAGAACGGATCAACGTCTGAAAATTGATGGCACTTCAAATCAACAGCCCAAACGAACAAAGCTAATGCTTGAGGAACCACAGAGTTATGTGATATGGAAATGCACTAGTATCTAAGCGAGAATATCAGAAAAGATTAACTATCAAAACTCTATCAGTTTTTCTTACTATTTTCTGACTGTCTCTGTGTCTATTTATAGACAACAAATAACCCTAGTGAAGAGTTGCCGGTAAACCATCGCGACTCTTGGCGTTGAATCATCGCGACTCTTGGCGATGAACCATCGTAACCGTTGGTTATCGGAACGGTTGGGAGTAGTTATTTTTCTAACCTTTCCCAAGAGCAGTTAGGAGTAGTTATTATTTTGAATTGTTAACCGCCTCTTATTCATAACCCATGGAGTTTAAACAAAAACTCCAACAATCCCCCACATGAATAAGAGATCAATTCAACATGACTAAATGCATATGAATATGTATGCAAGTGTGATTCCTCGGCGAGAAACAATTGCATCGAGATAGGTAGGGGTCACCTTTGAACCTTC
>PYAF01001714.1:1794360-1811561 GCA_007407185.1 Glycine tomentella | reverse complement strand
GTCTAGACTATCCCACAATTCCTTACTGGTTTTTAAAGTGCTATACACATTATACAAGGAATTGTCTAGACCATTGAGGATGTAATTTCTGCATAGGAAATCAGAGTGTTTCCATGCATCAACCGCAACAACCTTCTCTTTATCATGTTCGTCTCCTCCTTTCAACTTCGGAGCATCTTCCTTGAGAAAACGTTCCAAGTATAGGGTTGTCAAATAGAACAACATTTTCTGTTGCCAACGCTTGAAATCAACCCCATTGAATTTTTCAGGCTTTTCAGCAAGAGTTGAAACAGAGGGAGCCTTGTTGTTGTTGACCAAGTTTGCACTTGTCGAAGTCATTTCTGTTACACAAACAGAAATACTGATTAATCGTTCAAAGTACAGAAAGTAGACAACAGTATATAATACAAAAAGATAGAATATACTGAACCCAGATTCAAAGCAAATTGTCTTAAGATTGTTAGAACTGTTAGTTAATTTTGGAATTGGAATATATCCAATTGCACAAGGGTCAGAATCTGAGTAGTCAAGAAGAACAATATAATCTACTACAACTGTACAAAAACAATTTAAACAGAACCTGTATGATAAGTATGAATCAAGAACAGATGCAAAGAGATGAAAAGATCTGAGCCCAACAATGTTGTCTCCTTAAGACAATTTGTTCCCTCCAATTGATGCCAAAGGTTGATGAACAATTGTCTCCCAGGATAGAACAGATCAATGTCTGAAAATTGATGGCACTTCAAATCAATAGCCCAAACGAACAAAGCTAATGCTTGAGGAACCACAGAGTTATGTGATATGGAAATGCACTAGTATCTAAGCGAGAATATCAGAAAAGATTAACTATCAAAACTCTATCAGTTTTTCTTACTATTTTCTGACTGTCTCTGTGTCTATTTATAGACAACAAACAACCCTAGTGAAGAGTTGCCGGTAAACCATCGTGGCGTTGAATCATCGCGACTCTTGGCGATGAACCATCGTAACCGTTGGTTATCGGAACGGTTGGGAGTAGTTATTTTTCTAACCTTTCCCAAGAGCGGTTAGGAGTAGTTATTATTTTGAATTGTTAACCGCCTCTTATTCATAACCCATGGAGTTTAAACAAAAACTCCAACACTTACATGCAACTTTGATGAGAGTGTAGACCTCATTTTCAAACCCTTCCCCAATTAGAGATTCCTCAATTGCATTATAAAAATTAGAAGGGTTACCAGATAGGTTAGTAGTATTGGATGAACATGATAGTTCCTTCAATGTTTTCCCTGTAATTAGCTCAAAAAGCAAACTACCAAAGTCATACACATCCTTCTTCCCATCGCTTACATAAAATGTTGTGCTTGCACTGTCCTCAATGTTGGGATTTATAAACTTAGCATTTCCAAAATTGGATATTTTGGGTTCAAAATTCTTATCTAGCAAGACACATCCCAAACTTATATTACGATGCACAACATGCAAATCACAGATATGATGGAGCCAGGATAAGCCTCTTGCTACCCCAAGAGCTATTTTGATCCTCTGAGACCATTTCAATGTAACTTCACTTTCTAAAGGATGCAACCATTTTGAAAGCCTTCCATTTGACATGTATTGGTATACCAGAATCCTTTCCTTTCCTTCCACACAGAACCCAAGCAGGGGAACTATATTTTTGTGTCTGTACTTGCCCAAAATTCTTATTTCTAAAAGAAATTGCCTCTTAAATAGTTTAGAATCGAATAGTCTCTTGATCGCAAGGTTCCAACCATTTGGTAACCTTCCCTTGTACATTATTCCAATTTTCCCCATCCCAATGGCATTGTCTATGGAAAAGCAATCAGTTGCATCTCTGACTTCGTTGAGCCTCATTGTTGACTTCATTCTGTCTGTCACTACAGAAATCTGTTGATTCCATCATAACTATTAATCATTGCTAAAACTTAATTATAATGTATTAACACTAATATTACATGGACATTCTACTAGTTACTCCTCTTGTTTTTTTTTTTTTTTTCTATTTAGACTTCAGAACATTTTTTTTTCTGTTTATTTGATTTTTATTAGTTTAAGACAAACATTGTTCATTAGTATATTTTAATTATCTCCCTTTTCCGTATCTAATTTATAAAGAAAAATGTTGTTCTTTATGAATCAATTTTCATAAAAAAGATACAGTATTCTGATTTTTGACAAATTTTATTTATAGTTTATAGTTTTTTAATCAAGAAAAAATATAAACACATACACTTATTTTTTTCCAGCTTTTCCTATCACATCATTTATCTATCACTTTTTCTTTCTCATTTTCTTTTGGCTTAATTGCACTTTTAGTTCTAATTGTGTAATTTTGATCCTAAAATTCCAATTGTATCCCTAGTGTCACAAATGTGTGATTTTAATATTTGAGTTCCAATTGTACCAATTGAATTTTGTAGGTATCACAATTATGTGATTTTAGTACATTAGTTAGATTATACTAATGTGACATTGATTGATGGCATGTCATCTAACATGATACAAGATGATGTCATTAATTAATGTCATATCAACCGATTCAAACTAATAGAAGAATTAAAATTACACAATTGTGATATTTAGAAGATCTAATTGGATAAATTGAAATCCGAAAGACTAAAATCATACATTTATGATATCTAAAAGACCCAATTGACTTTATTAAAACTTATTAGATTGAAATCACACAATTATGATACTTAAAGGAACAAAAGTGCAATTAACTTTATCTTATAAGGGGTTAAATGTACATAAATGTTCAAGTAAATGCTAGATGGACATAATCCAGAGGAGGATGGTAGGGATAGGAAAGTACCTCTTTGATAGCTTTCTCTTGCAACTGCAGAGGTTGCAATTCTTGTTCAGTATGAGGTTGAGTTGGTGTCTTCCTCCCTGCGATGGACCAAATATATTTGCGGAATTCTTTAGCCTTGTAATTTCTTTTATGCTTTGATTCTGATTGTTCCCAAGGTGCAAAGTAGGAGATATAAATGACAATAACAGAAGTCACCAAAAAAGAATAGCCAATAGCAAGGCCCTTCTTGAATGTTTCAGTGAAATCATCGCTTGACCCACATGGTGGCAAAGGCCCTCCACAAGGTTCTCTGTTATTGGCATAACTATCTACACAAGTTAACCCTAGTTGGAACAGAGGAACCGGCCCTGATAAATTATTGTTGGCAAAAGAGATTTTTCTAAGCCTAGGAAGCTGTTGAAGTTGTTGTGGGATTTGACCACTTAACATGTTGTTATCAAGTCTAAGAGAAGTCAGGTAACTGCAGTTACCCAAACTTGCTGGAATTTCCCCATTGAACTTGTTATTTGAGAGGTCAATGGAAGTAGCAAAAGGGTACATGTGGATATATCAGATGGGATGGGTCCTGTGAGCTCGTTGATTGAAAGGTTTAAGGATGTCAATGAAGGGCAATCCCGAAGGCCGCGTGGAAACTCACCCTTCAGACCCATGTTTGTGAGGTTGACATGTAGCACTTTATTCTCTCCAGGGTGCCAGCATTCAACGCCAACGAAGTCGCATATGAAACCGTTGGTTTTGTTGTTGAAGTTCTTCCAGCTTGATAATTTGTTAAGTGGGTCTTCTAAGGTGTTCTTAAATGATTTTAAGCAGGAGATATCGCTTTCAACGCCATGAGCTACTACTACCATACAGAAACTGAGTAAGTAAGAACACCAGAAGCCATGCATGAGAATATCCCTTTTTATTTGAAAAACCATTTATGTGCAGATCCAAGAGTTTAAGAAGAGGAGAAGGATACAGAAAAAAACCATACATCAAAGATTTAGACAATAGTAGTAAGAAGAAATTGAGGATTAAAAAAGGATTTGAATTTTCTTCTTATTAATATAACAGTCTAACACGTTAGAGAGAAAAGACAAATGTTGTTTCTTGGAAAAAAACTATTGCATGAAAGAACAAAGAAATCGCGTGGGGTATTGTGAGGTGACTCTTACCAGATTATGGTGTTGAATCTTTCCTTCTTTCCTTTTTTCTTTATCAAGAGCGAAGACTAATGCAGTAAAGCTAAAGCACGAGTGCAGATCGTCTGCAGTAAAATGGAAATATGATTATTTTAGTGTAATAAATGGCTTATTGACCATACTAACGGGGAGTATATGACCCAAGGACGGTGATTGTTGTGGAATGTGGAGACTTTGACTTGATGCATGCTCAGTATTGAAACCGTCAAAACACGTTTTAAAAAAATAATAAGTTATCTAGGTGTGTCACATTGACTAATAATTTCTCGTAAGTCTTATTGTTGTGGTATTTAATGCTCTGCTCCGGACACCAGTAAGATTCAAACTCATCAAAAGATCAAGCCAAACTCCTCACAAAATAAGGTGAATACTTTACTAGTACGACCAATGCTCTACTTCTTAGAAGTTTGCATGATTGATGTTGAATCTCCAACACTAAACATGTACAATGCATCACAATTATGTTTACTATCCATGCTCATGTAGGCTCAATTTATGTGTATGTGCAGGGAAATGGGTTTCCAAATAAAAAGGAGTATTGTGATCCAGAGCTTCTTGTGTTCCTTGTTACTGAATGTTTTAATGGTAGGTCACGGTACTGAAACTGATATATTCTGTTTAAGTTCCATTAAGGAATCCTTGGAAGACCCGTATGATTACTTTTCTAGTTGGAAGTTTAACAACAAAACCGAAGGTTTCATATGTAGATTTGCTGGCGTTGAATGCTGGCACCCTGACAAGAATAGAGTGCTACGTCTCAGCCTCGCAAACATGGTGGGTCTGAAGGGTGAGTTTCCACGGGCCCTTCGGAATTGCTCTTCGTTGATAGGCTTAGACCTTTCAAATAACGAGCTCACAGGACCCATCCCATCTGATATATCCACATTACTCCCTTTTGCTGCTTCCATTGACCTCTCAAATAACAAGTTTAATGGGGAAATTCCAGCAAGTTTGGGTTACTGCAGTTACCTGACTTCTCTTAGACTTGATAACAACATGTTAAGTGGTCAAATCCCACAACAACTTCAACAGCTTCCTAGGCTTAGAAAAATCTCTTTTGCCAACAATAATTTATCAGGGCCGGTGCCTTTGTTCCGGGATGGCGTGACTAGTGCTGAAGGTTATGCGAATAATAGCGAACTTTGTGGAGGACCTTTGCCACCCTGCTCAAGCGATGATTTCCCTCAATCATTTAAGTATGGCCTTGTTGTTGGCTATGCTTTTTCAGTGACTTTTGTAATTGTCCTTTATATGTCCCTCTGTAAACCTTGGCAACAGTCCAAGCATAAAAGAAACAACAACCACTGGAATAAGGTTAAAGAAATCGGCAAATATATTTGTTCCATCGCAGGGAGGAAGGCACGTTTTGAAGCTGACCCCACACACCAATTTCAAGCTCTGCACTTGCAAGAGAAAGCTATGAAAGAGGTACTCTTTATCTATCCCTCGTACGTGGCAGCCAATATCCATCTCTCTTTCTCAAACATTGCCTGCATACTCTGTATTCAATTATCTTTGTTTTCAAGATTTGGTAAATATACGCTCATATATGTTTAAGTGACCGTTAAATGATCAAATTATGTTTTGAATCCCTAATAAACATATTTAAGTCATAAATATAATTAGGTCAATTTAAATTACCTGTTTTCAAGATTTGGTTAACCAACCTGTGGTTGATTATAGGGTTATTAGACTTGGGTCTCTTAAGTAAGACATATGGTTTGAATTTTGTAAATGACAAAAAAAATGTTATTGAAAGAAATTTTTTTATTCAAAATGACTCGTCAAATTTTTCAATAAATATTAATTATTGACAAAGTTATAGATATTTCATATTAATATTATATAAAAAAGTGTAATAAATTAGTGTTAATGTATTATAATTAAGTTTTAGCAATGATTAAAAGTTGTGCTGACATGAACAGATCTCTCTAGTAATGGAAAGAATGAAGTCCACCATGAGTTTGACCGAAATCAAAGATGCAACTGACTGCTTTTCAATAGAAAATGCCATTGGGAGGGGGAAAATTGGAATAATGTATGAGGGAAGGCTAACCAATGGTGCGAACCTTGCCATTAAGAGGCTTTTTGATTCTGAACAATTTAAGAAGGAATTTCTTTTGGAAATAAGAATTCTGGTTAAGTACAAACACAAAAATATAGTTCCCCTGCTTGGATTCTGTGTAGAAAGAAATGAGAGGATTCTGGTATACCAACACATGTCAAATGGAAGGCTTTCAAAATGGTTGCATCCTTTAGAAAGTGAAGTTACAAGATTGAATTGGCCTCAGACGATCAAAATAGCTCTTGGGGTAGCAAGAGGCTTATCCTGGCTCCATTATACCTGCAATTTGCATGTTGTGCATCGTAATATAAGCTCGGAGTGTATCTTGCTAGATAAGAATTTTGAACCCAAAATATCCAATTTTGGAAAGGCCAAGTTTATGAATCCCAACATTGAGGATGGTTCAAGCACGATATTTTATGTAAGTGATGGGAAGAAGGATGTCTATGACTTTGGTAGTTTGATTTTTGAGCTAATCACAGGGAAAACATTTAAGGAGTTGTCGTGTTCATCATACAATGCTACTAACCTATCTGGCAACCCATCTAATTTTTATGATGCAATTGAGGAATCTCTCATTGGGGAAGGTTTTGAAAATGAGGTCTACACTCTCATTAAAGTTGCATGCAAGTGTGTTCAGCCTTTCCTAGATCAAAGGCCAACGATGCTTGAAGTTTATAACAATATGATCGATATATGGGGGGAACGACATAGATTCCATGATGATTTTGACGCACTCAACGTATCTATTTCTTCTACTAGTATAGATGAAATTGTTGAGCTATAAAGGAATTCAACAGGCATACGCATCTAATATTCAAGAGTACGTACGTGCCCCCAATGGTGTGTCTCCTTTTATGTACTGAGATCTGAATTTTCATATACATTGCTTTTTTCACTACTCTAGAAACTTGCTTCATGGTGTGTCTCCTTCGGTATTCATCAAAGTGTGACGATCCTGTTAAATTTTAAATTTCATCTTGTAATATTCATCACATTATCTTTTACTGTATAAGTCATGACTCTACATTAACTATAGTATTCATTATTCTTTCAATTTTTCTTCTACAAACAAATATAATCCCTTTTGCTACCTTTGAAATATTAATACGGATAGTTTATAATCTTCATAACTTATCTCTTCTATCAACAAATTAACCCCTAGAAGTATATAGATTTGAAAGAATATCAAGAAATTGAGTCTTGTTAAGATTAAGTGCAGTTAAAAAATTTCTACTGAGATTAATTAAAATTAAACTCAAGTCAACTGCCCGAATAACAAACCCAAAAACAGGAACTAGCTAGTGATGGCTGATAATCAAATAGATATATAAATGGCCTTTATAATTTGTTGTTGAAGTTCTTCCAGCTTGATAATTTGTTAAGTGGGTCTTCTTAGGTGTTCGTAATTGAGTAAGGAAGAACACCAGAAGGCATGCATGAGAATATCCCTTTTTATTTGAAAACCATTTCTGTGCAGATCCAAGAGTTTAAGAAGAGGAGAAGGATACGGAAAAAAAAAAAACAATACATCAAAGATTTAAACAATAGTGATAAGAAGAAATTGAGGATTAAAAAAAGATTTGAATTTTCTTCTTATTAATATAACAGTCTAACACGTGAGAGAGAAAAGACAAATGTTGTTTCTTGGAAAAAAACTATTGCATGAAAGAACAAAGAAATCGCGTGGGGTATGTGAGGTGACTCTTAATTACCAGATTATGGTGTTGAATCTTTCCTTCTTTCCTTTTTTCTTTATCAAGAGCGAAGACTAATGCAGTAAAGCTAAAGCACGAGTGCAGATCGTCTGCAATAAAATGGAAATACTGGTATTTTAGTGTAATAAATGGCTTATTGACCATACTATATTTTATAACAACCTTATTGAGGTCGCACATAAGATTGTACGTCAACATATTCATATTTAACATATATATTAAATGTATTCAACAGTTGATATTAATGGCGTAATCAACACAAGTTAAGCCAAGGGGGAACAGTGGAACCGGCCCTGATAAATTATTGTTGGCAAAAGATATTTTTCTAATCCTTGGAAGCTGCCCTAGTTGTTGTGGGATATGACCACTTAACATGTTGTTATCAAGTTTAAGAGTATTCAGGTATGTGCAGTTACCTAAAGTTGATGGAATTTCCCCATTAAATTTGTTAAATGAGAGATCTATGGTGCTAGCTGATATACTGCAAATATATAGCAGTTTTTAGGTTAGTTTTATTAGAAAATAAATAAAAAATATCAAATAAATGTTAGAATAAAGTTAAAATTCAATACTTTTGATTTTTATTATTAATTCTTTTTATTTTAATGTTTAAGGGCAATAAGTAGAAGAAAAGAAACAATTGGATCTGGAATCTCACGCGGATCGCGCTAGGTCCACGCTGATCGCGCCAGACCTACTGCAAGTCCACGCGGATCGCGTCATACTCGCGCGATTCGCTCCACAGCTACTGGAAGCTGGCGCCAGTCGCGCGGACGTTACGGGAAATATGAAAACTGAATAAGATAAGATAATAACAAAAAGATATTAGGATTTTGCAAGCTTGGCTATAAAAAGGGAAGTAATGGGACGTTCTAAACACACATCCAGAGGCAAAAACACCAAAAAGGAGGCATTTGAAGAAATCAAGAATCAAGAGGATCAAGAAGGAAGCCAAGATTGAGGGGTTTGATTACTCTTCTTCTTTGTATTCTTTTCTATTCTTTAGTATCATTGTATTGAGCTAGACATACCATGTCTGGCTAATCCTTCTTTAGTTGTGGTGAGGCCAAAAGTCAATGTGAACTCTTGTGTTAATTGAATTGATGTTAATGAATTTTATTATAATTGTTTCACTTTATCTTGTTCTTAATTTCTGATTGCCATTGATAGACTTGATCAATCTATTAGGGTTCTAAGGGCTAGAATTCACAATAGGGATATTGGGGTTTTAGTTTCTGAAAGCGGTAAAGTAACAATCCAACATTACCTAGGGATAGGGATGAAAGATTGCAAAGCATAATATGTCAACTTAAAGCTTAATCTGAAAAGGGGCTGCTAAGAAATTAGAATTCTTAATTAGGATTAAAGGGTTAAAATGACCGAGAAATCTGGGTTTAACTAATGATGTAAGGCATATCTTTGAACAATTATAGTAAGTTAAATTAATTATCAATTCAATTACATAAATAGGGAACAAAGGTGATTGAGCTTTATCCACAATTCATCTTCATAAATTCTCAAATTATTATCAATATTATCTTTAATCATAATTGCAATTTAAGTTCATTATTTTAATTCCTTTTATTCACAACACAATTCATAAATTACTTTATCACAATTCATCAATTATTTTATTTTTATTCTTTTCAATTTAAAGATATTAATTACAAACAAATTAGTGCCTCAATCCTTGTGGAGACGATACTTTCTTATCATTGTATTACTTGTACGATTGATATACTTGCCGAAAGTTACGCATCAATTTATTGACGCAATACTAGCAAAACTAAGTAAGATGGTATGGGTCCTGTGAGGTTGTTCATAAATACAAGGAAGGTTATCAATACATTTTATTTTTTATTTCTTTAATACTTTTTTTATTGATAGAAATTTAGTTAGTTGAATTTTACTAATTTATGAATGAGATTCATTAAATGTAAAAAGACATGTAATTGATTTTTAATTAATATAGGAGAAATGTTTCAAAATGAATATTAATGATATATGAACATTTATATATCATAGACATTTATTGAACACTCTTTTTTTTTATCTTTTTTCTATAAATTATATTATTTATTATTTTTTCTTTATCCAAGAAAATATTTGCTAACGTTTTACAATGAGAAAAAAAAAGACAAGTACCCTCAAACTTCTTCTTTTAAAGATAACTTTATTAAGGCGCAATCAAATAGTAAATATAAACATATCTATTAAAAAAAATTAAAATTGTGATTTGTGTCATTGTCGAAGAGTTGCTCCCTGGGCTGGCTCAGTCAAGTCAATCTCATTTGCTAGTTTGTCTTTTGTTTAGCACTCTTAAAGTCTCACCTTTTATTTAAGTACAAAGACCATTTCAGGCCACCACATTTGAACACATATTAGAAAGTTGAGAAGAATTTTAAAACTTATATTTTAGTTTTAAAAAAATTAATTGCCAAGGCAATGGAACTATACATATTTAATTCGGTTTTCAACGGATTAGGAAAACTTGAAGAGAAAAAATATCAAATTTACACTCTTAAATAGTTAGTCAATCCTCATATGCTCTTTTTTTTATATTTGTAACTTATATAATTGATGTAGTGATATTAAATTTTATTGGATTTGCATGTATTGAAATATTTTATTTAACGAAAGAATTTGTGTTTAATTTCTCTTTATGAGTAAGATTTTTTTAGACTAACAACAAATACATCATTGATAAAATTAATTTCCTGATTCAGTGAATTGCGAAATATTTGTGATGTTGATGGATACAAAAGAAATGCTCTCTTTGTACATTTAAAGAACTTGCTAAATATATATATATATATATATATATATATATGCTACAAAAGAATTTGCCAAACAATCTTTTTTTAATACTTAAAATTAGATTTGATTTGTTCATGCTTGTTAAATCTTATACATGAGAATACTATAGGATGCCAGAAAGAAAATTCCGTAAAAAAATTTTTACACACATTTTATTATTTAATTAATGTATATAAGTTTCACTAAATAAAGAAAAAAGTATAAAAAGTGTTAAACTTTTATGCAATTTTCCCTCGTGGTTTTCAATATAATCAGTTTAGCCACAAAAAACAACGTATAAAAACTGTTTAACAAAATTTACGTAAAATTTATTCAATAACAAAAAATATATGTTTATTGCTGTAAGATTATGAAAGGATGAGTTGTAACAGCTAACTACCGTGATAGATCGAAAGGAAATTTGTGGATACTTCATTCTGTAAGCAATAAAGCAAAGTTACTGGAGTTTAGCATCATTAATTAAAGCATCTTTTTTAGTTTCTTTGTCTCTTCTAGTCTTCTTTATCAAAAGTGAAGACTAAAGCAGAAGCCACTGCTAGTATGTTATTACACGTTTTGTTTATTGTTAGAGAATAAATTAAAAAATTGTGACTCTTTTTTACTTTTATATTATTACTAATCTTTCTACTCGTGTGATGTATGAAATATTTTATACTATATATTAAGTATAAATTGTAATATTATATTCATTTTGGATATGAGAAATTTGTTTGTCGTTTAAAATAGAACTTCTAATTAAAAGTAGTCCAAAAGTCAAAGAGCATTCCAACGCGGATAGAGAGGCTTTTATGAATAAACAAATAAGAAACTACTAAAAAGTAATTTAATTGGTGATGAAAAATACAGGATTCATTCATGTGAATTTTGAAAGTAATGTAGAATGTAAAATTGTGTATAATCATTGGAGAAAGAGTGCTAAAATTAATGTTGGATGGAGGTATTTTGAAAGTGAATAATTTACAAGACTATAAATTTGTAATTGAATTCCTAAATCCAAATTCCAACTTAACTCTATGCTGGATGACTTAATTGTAATTTAATTGTATGATATTCTACCAAATTCTCTACACTTGATTTATAACTTTTTTGGGTCATTTTGCAGTTTTGCTTCTCCTTAACTAAAATTTTCACAAAAACAAGTAAATGTGTACAATATAATTAGTTTATACATTTAACGTTACATCTTACTCGTGCGTTTACGAAGGTACTGCGCGTACTAGTTTATGAATAAACGAATAAGAAACTACTAAAAAGTAAATTACTCACCAATTTTCCATTGCAGAACATCTACTTTCTCATACATTCAACTAGCTGCTGTTTCAAGCCACACGATCATTCAAATCCACACGATCATTCCCAAACTTGTGGGCTGGCCATCACAATGATAGAAGAACAATGTGGAAAGTTGGTGATAATTTATATTTATACGTAAATTATCATTTAAATTATATAATAATTATCTTCTTTTTTTTCTCTTTTAATGTTTCTTTTGTGATTAAAAATATAAGAATTTAACTTATCTAAGCTTTTATCCAATAAATGTTAGAATTAGTTGATTTATAGTGTGTTGATTATATTTTATTTGTAGGATTACATATTAAAGACTTAGAATGTAAATTAAGGATTTTGTCTTAACACACACATATGGACTTAGAGCGTTGTTAACATAAAAAAAAAAATCTCAATAAAGCAAAATTTTGATTATAAAAAGGAGTGAGTGGTCAAAGGTAAAACATAATCAAAAGTCAAAGAAAAACCCAAGACACAAAGGAAAGAAGAATTAACTCCACAGAAGTTGGATTATGCCCTTTTTCTATCAATTTTCTTTCATTCTCTTTCATCAATTATTGTTCCCTTTTGTTTATTGTAAGCCTCTCATAAAAATGCGAGACTAAACCACTAATTGTTGGAGATTCAACAACCAAACACTCTTGATGTAACAATTCTCACTATCTATTTAATGTTATTTCATATTATTGTTATTTTCTGAATCTTCTGTCAAGTTTGTAGGCTGATCATCCATGTGCATGTAATATTATGAGGCTTTATGCATTGAAAAATGTCTATATTATGTGAACTGAGAAATAATATCTAGACAATTCATATCTAAGGATAGAATGACATTGTTTAGCCTTAAATATATATCTCCACTCTTAATGCAAATTATTTGATGTAGCTTGTTGGGGGATCAGGAGTGAAATTAGGTAATTTAGGCTCTTTCATATGATAGATCATGGTTAGAGTAAATTAGAGGATGAAAGTAATATGTAAAATTATATTAAATAGTGAAAAATCATTAATATTGCATCAAGAGTAGTTTTGGTAGACTGAACACCCAATATATCTCATAATCCTACATCAACCTTCAATCAATTCTCCAAGTGTTTGTTTTTCTTCTCTGACTTTTAATCTATTTCGTTATTTATTTTATTCCGTATTTATATTTACATACATTATCACTTGAAAATCTCAAAAAATTATTTTGTTCATTGCTTAAAATTTGACATATATAAATTCTAAATATAATCAAAATCTTTATTGATTTGATATTCGATCTTATCATTTTATTATTACTTGAACGAATCGGTGCACTTGTCAACAATTCAACGTTACGTAATGACATGACATCAAAGTCGTCATGTCATTTGATATGCCTTATGTAACGTAAAGCCCTGCTATTGTGAAGTTTCTTATACATTTGGCTCAGTGCATTATTCCCATCACCCAAGTGTGAGAGTTGAGTGGCACGTAAAGTCTTGTTGCCTTTTGATATCCATTCCTCATATATTGTTTTCATTCCCTGTTTTGTGTTTATTATTCAATCCGTAGAATATGATCACCGTACCTTGCGTCAAGCACAGTTATTATATGGTTGAAACTTGAAATGTTTAATCAACAATCCACAGTTTTTATTTTGTGTGTTTACATTGGATTATAGGGCATTACTCGTGTAAGCGTGAGAGTTGGAAAGGAAAAAAAGTACCGTCCAGAAAGAAAGTGGAGGAGGAGTGGAATTGAACATCACTTTAGCCATTTCAGTTGGGGAAAACCAGCTAGGCAATCAAAGGTGATATGTAGAGGGTATAGGTCACATTATTATGCTATGTATTTTTTTATAATTATAATATTAATATAGAGTATTTATCGATAAAATTGATAATTAATTTTTATTAAAAAATTTGATTGATCATTGTTAATGAAATTCTCTTCTTTTAATCATATTATTTTTCATTCATAAGATTTGAATTGGATTATATATATATATATATATATATATATATATATATATATATATATAAGGTTGGTAAATTTCAAGTTGGAAGGTGGCAATAAGCTAAATTGGACAATAACTTCAGAAGTAAGAGATTGACCCAAGTAAATTAAATCGCTGGACTTACCACTTAGAAAATTGCATACATTAGAATAAAATTAATCATCATGGTTCCACGTGATCCATATTAAGTTCCCATCTTCTTATATTTCCAATAACTATTCTGAAAAATTGAACAACTAACTCAAGTCTTAACACCTTCACTGGAATTCAAAATTGATGTCCGAAGATATCAGTTTTTCCAATTATTATACTCTTGAAAGGGAGGGCACTAAAGCAACTAAGCAAGGCCTAGAATAATCGTGGAAGTCATAAACTACTTATATATGTCAATTCAGAGTTACTCCTGGGTAAAACCTAGGTAATTAATTTAATCAACTAATTTATGTTGGGTTCAATCAATCTTATAATAAATAGAGCAGATCATATTTACATTTAGTGTCACAAAATTTCCATCCTCACACACAGCATGCCTAATGCTTATCTCCTTTATATATGCATGAATGATCATTTCTAGTGTACAAACATTCTGTCGATTGCTTGTCGGTTCTTGGTGCTAGTCCACATTGTTCAATTCCGACTTTCCAAGTGCTGGTTGGTGGCAGCCAATTGTTGAAACTTTGTATATTGACTCACATAAACGTCTAGCAAATTTATTCCAATTGCCTATCATAGTTTTTATACAACCCATTAGGTACGTGGTACTTGGATTAAATTCTAATGTTAAAAATCTTGTCTAGATCCTAAAAATTGACAACCCCCATCCCTTCTAGGTGTTTATGTGTTTTCTTGTCACTTGATGTGTGCTAAGAGACACATTGCATATCTCTAGAAGCGAATTCTCTAGATAAACTAGGTCTATTAATAAATTAAAATGTCTAAATTTATTATATACAACTTCACAAGGCTGTAACTATAAAAAGCTTGTCAAAATTTGCTGGTCATATTGAAGTATTTTGGACTAGTGGATATTTATAATGAAGATTGATGAGACGTTGATAGGGATAGGTGTCTGTAATAGCTAGTACAAACCTTAAGTTTAATTAATACAACTTTAAGAATATTTAAGAAAATAAAATTATATCTTTAGGGTTGGTTTAGCCTAATGTTAGATACATATTAAATCAAACAATATCTAAAATCCACATGAATTAATAGACTCAAACTTCGAAAAGAGATTTCAGATATCCTCCTCGATCTATCTGATAAATTAAATGCATGCCACTACTTGATAGTTGATTATATCTTTTCAACACTAAATAACACAAGTTTAATCACTAAGGAACAAAAATGATAAAATCATTGAAACTTTTTAATGACACACCCGTATTTCTACAAACTCTTTCAAATTAATATATAGCCCATAGGAGTGAAACAAAAATCTTGTTAGTACAAGGACTTATTCCTACTTTCGGCTTTTTATTGGAAAGAC
Source organism: Glycine tomentella (assembly GCA_007407185.1). Lineage (NCBI taxonomy): Eukaryota > Viridiplantae > Streptophyta > Magnoliopsida > Fabales > Fabaceae > Glycine > Glycine tomentella. The sequence continues at coordinate 1,796,199 of PYAF01001714.1, read as the reverse complement.
ATGCATGCTGATAGTGAAAAAGAGGCTTTCTGCAATTAAATATCGCTTTCTGGAAGTGCTTAAAAAAATCAGCAAGCATATATATATATATATATATATATATATATATATATATATATATATATAATGGACTGCTTTTGCCTCCTTTATCAGTTTAGCTTTTAAATAATTGAAAATTTTGGCACTACTTTATATAAAGACATTTGTGAATTGTCTTTATCTACCTCAAAGAGTCATTCGTCCACCATGATCAATATAATGTGGTATATATAATGTGGTATAGTTGATGGATATATAATAATATCAATATAATGTAGTATAATATAATATAGTTTGGTTGACAGATAATAGTATTTTTAAGTATATGATTAGAATTATTCTAAAAAAAACATATGATTAGAATTCCATTAATATCTAAATCTTTCTTTTTTTTTTTAAACCAAAGTATTTTTATTAGAAACAATCTTATTCAAATCGAATAAAATTATTATAAATGATAAATTTTTTACTTCAATCATTTGATATAATTTCATATTAAAGACTTGAACCACACACTTTTTATTAAGTTGGAGTAAACTCATGTCAATTAATAAAATAAGCTTCTTGGTAATTAATATCTAAATCTGTATATAGAACAATAAATATATTGAGAGAAATATCTTCTTAATAGAATTCAGTAATTTAAATATATATATATATATTACCCACTCGCAGCGGTGGTACCTGCTGATGATGAAATCTCTGGGAAGTTGCCTAATCTGTAGATGAGTTCGCTTTGCCCACTAATATTTTTGTCTTAGCATGAGTCAGGTGGAAATACAAATAGATATGGTCAAGAAGAAAATAAGTAGCTTTAGTAAATTATATTGAATACTTTTTGCTCCTTTTTCTAATGTTGCAGGATAAACGTACAGATCATGACCAAACACAATAAAACTAATATTACTTTGGCTTTCTAACAACATATCCCCTGATTCTCATTGCTATCATCATTACATCGCTTTATTTTATTTGATTCTCCTATTGGATACGATAGAATACTTTTCGCTATTAACATATGTTTTTAAGATCAATAATAAAATAATAAATAATCAATCATCAACATTTTTATAACTTCGAAAGAAGGATATATATTTCTAATGGAAATTCAAGTATCAGCAACGAAGTCTCATGTTAACTAAAAATAAATAGGTAAAGTAAGAATTATATGAGTGAGGAGCTGCATTAACGCATTAGTCATTTTAGGGCTTTCAATATCTTTTTGCAGGACCGCTAATTAGTGTGTTACATTAAGTGCGAATTGATAAAAAAAGAAAAAAAAAGATTTGCATAAATGAATCACAACATTGCTATACAGTGTAATACCGTTTTCACTTAAGCTTATTAGTAAAAGAATTGTTCGTGTCATCTAGCATTTTCCATCTTTTTGAGTTATATATTTTGTCATAATTTTCTTAAGTCCATAGGTTATTACTGTTGGATATTTGTTGAACCCTTTATGTATAAAAATATTTATAAAGTTTTGATGATAATAAATAATAAATGTCATATTATTAGATTAATTGCACTGATAATAATTATTTGATATTTTGAAGTTACTGATATTTTGGATTCGATATTTTGAAGTTATTGATATTTTAGATTTATGAAGATTAGCATAATTGATGAGATTATTTGAAGAATCCTGAAGATTGATATCATTCAAGATGACATGGAATTAAGAAGATTTGTTTCTATTTATTTTTTAGATTTTATTTAAGGAGATGAGAAGATTGATCTTGCCAAGATATTTATCTTTAAGATTGCATTCAAAGATAAGATAAGATAAAATATTTTTAA
>PYAF01001714.1:1767770-1790906 GCA_007407185.1 Glycine tomentella | reverse complement strand
TTGTGATAAAAAAAAAAAACTTTCCACAGTTATAAAAAATAGATAACTTATCTTCTAAAAATTCACCTAATTAAAATATATACTTGTTATAATCATCATAATTACTATACTAGTTTGTGAAATTAATTACAAAATATTGATGAAGAGAAAACTCTTTTTTTAAAATGTACTTGAAGATGTTTTTCTTTTCTGTTTACTTGATTTGTTGATGAATTTTAAATTATACACTTGTTGAGGCACTACTTCTGAGTCATAGTAGACAATTGTCTAGTAAGACATAATAATTTGAATTTTTTCCTTTATTCACAAAAATACTTGAATAGACCGTAAGTCTATTAAAATTATTCGTGTTATTTGGTTATATTATACATTTGATAAACAGAATAAAAAATATTATCATTTATCAAAAATTAGACAAATAATAACTATCAAGACTATCTCAACATTAGCAGTTACACAATTAACATTCAAATATAAGAGTGAAACTAAAATAGCAGTAGTTACACAAATCAAGTACAAGTACGCATCAGTTTTTATTTGGATGTGAGAGGCAGCAGTTTTTATCACGTACACATACGACAGAGAGAGAAAAATACGTTTTTTTTTTTTTTTATCAGTTTCACTTTGTATTTTTTTTTTTCTATCCTTTAATTAATACACATATTATTATTACACGTGGGCACCACATATGTTCATATATTTCAGCTTTTAGGATCATGTCCCATTTGACGAAGAAACAAATTAGAAGTGAAGAAGGGACATCGTAATAACCGTATTATTTTTGGTACAAATAGAGTAATAACCGTGTCTTATATAGTGGTCTTGTTATCGGTACAGGGTCTCAAATTATTCCACTATCACTAGGGATAGAAAATTGGAAATGGACGATATTGTTTTTGAAGGTTTTTGATTTACTCTGTTTAAAGTTTACTCTTATTTAACTTGTTTATTATAAAGATTAAGTTAAACTTTTTTAAAAATTATGTTTAAATAAAAATATCATATTCAAACTTAAAAATAAATATGTTAGATCTTTCATATCTATTTAATATATATATATATAATAAAATTTAAAAATAATATATTTATTTTTCTAAAAATATTTTTTTTTGTTATGAAGGTGGATAATCAATCACTCTAAAAAATCATCTTGAAAATTTTATAAAATAATTATTACTTATTTAGAAATATAAGTAAGATGTTGAGATATTTTCTGTTTTAAAATTATTTTTTTAATTTTTTTAAATTGATTTAAAGTGTTTATAAAATTAAATTTTTTATTAAAAATATATTTTTTAATAAGTTCGTAGGTCAGATCAGATTTTTAAATAGGTCAAACCAACCCTAAAAAAAAGCATATAACAAATAAATACATGTTTCCCCCCTAACTATCACTCATCAAATATCCTTTAGCAAGCAAGTTTTATATATATAATGTCCAATTGTACTATATTAATCTAATCTTTCAATTTATAAATACACCCATTAGCAGCCTATGAATTGGTTGTTTACTAGGAGGAAGATTAGTCAAAATCCAAGAGCTGATTCATTGATATTATTTGTCTCATTAAAATTCAACATTCGATCTACTGATATGCACTCTCTAGCACAAAATTATGGCACGAGTTTATTATGTAATTTATCATATGACTGATCCTTTGCATAAATTAATAAATAAATATGATTTATCAAATAAATAAAATTTTGTTAAAGGATCTAATTCAGTTAATTTAACAATATGTATGAGTTGTTGTGAATCTCCTAATACTAAAATTCAACTTCACCCTTTAATTGTTACTTTTTTTACAATTAATTATTAGTTTTTAATTAGACATTTATAAAAAAAACATTTAAAATTTCAAGTAATAAATGAGATCAATAAAAACATATACGAAAAGTATGAAAAAATTTATGTAAATTAATAGATTTATTATTTTTCTTAATATGTATATATTGAATGTTTTAAATAAATCTTGGTGGGTAACTTCACAACAATAATGTAAGAGATTCAAATTAGGTTGAAACCTCCAGCAGAATTAATAGTATTTCGACCCCAACAATAATTAATAGTATTTAAGAAAGTGTATTTAATTTTACTTAGCCAGTACAGTTATTAAAAATATAGAATAAAAAATAATATTTGATATATTTAAATTAAACTTGTGATAAATATGATCTGTTATCATTTTTTTGAATAATCTAACTTATATGTATTTTCAGCTTTTTACCCACGTTCAATAGAATTGAATAGTTTTACCATACCATTTTATTCGTTAACAATTTAATATGACATAGCAATGGATTAAATTCTTATTAGACAATTACATTGACTTTGTACATAAATTAAACTTTTCTAAAATGTTTCTAATTAGAAATCATGCTGGAAATGATTTTTAAAGTGATTATTTTAAAATTAATAAATTTATCATTTATAATAATTTATTATGAAATGATAATGCAAAAATAATTTAGATTTTAAGTGCACGAAAATTAAATTTAAAAATATTAATTAAATTCTAAAACTAATAATAGCAGTACTTCATCTTTTTGGCTCTCTGGCTGAGGTTTTCTTGTCTCCTATCATTTGCTTTATTTAATTCAACTCTTCATCTTTATCAAATTATTTGTCACGTTCTTTGTCTTGTATTTGTCTCTCTCAGATTCCCTTCTATTTGTCTGCACAATAAATGAGGGGAAAATCATTTATTTATGTTAGGACCAAATAAAAAATCAGTTGTATTTTCTTTTTGTTTTACCCTTTTCTCGCCGGAGTCAAAAGGCAGCATCTGGTGGTAACTCGCATTTATTATTAGCTACATTTACAAGCAAAATGTTAAATTAGACACTTTGGAGCGTAAATAGCCAGAGATATAGAAAGAAATAAAAAGAAACAAGTAATACATATACATCTCATAAGTGATTTAATTTAAAATATAAAGTGAAAAATAAAAAGTGATGGTGACACCGATGAAAATGTCTATACATCAGGATTGCATCTTCAAACTCGTGCGGGCAAACACCCACACACCGGGCAAACGACCAAAAGTTTTTTTTTTAAAAAAAAATTAATATTAATATTAATAAAAAATATAAAAAAATATATTAAATAAAATAGTATAGAAAATATTAAATAAAATAATATACAAAAAATATATAAAATATTAAATAAACCAATATAAAAAAATATAGAAAATATAAAATAAAACAAAAAAGAAAATATAAATTAATTCATTAAATAAATAAAATAAAAACTATTTACTATTTTAAAAAAATATAAAAATTTAAAGTCATAAAATAATTTACAATTTCAATAAAAAAACCGTTACAACTTTAAAGTTGTGTGAAAAAATATAAAATAAAAAAACTCCCACAACTTTAAATTCATATGAAAAAAATAATATAAAAGAAAAAAATCCTTACAATTTTAAAGTCGTGTTTAAAAAAAATAAATTTGTAAAATTATTTACGATTTCGAAAAAAAGAGTCATAAAATAATTTATAACTTTAAGTTTAGAATAGGTGATCCTACAATTTATCCATTTTAAAAATATTAATTTAAATTTTACCCCATTCAATAAATTTTGAAAAAAAAAAAACTTTTGGTGGTTCCCCCCACCACATGGGTAAGTTGTCTTTTCTGTGCACCCATTGTTTTATAGTTTATGCTTTTAGGATATCCTCATAGCAAGAAGTTGTGTTACAGAGGTCAAAGTGGAAAAAATTACTGCTTGATTTCGTGGTGAAAAAGTTTTTTTTTTTCAGTAAGAGTAATTTTTGTTAAAGATTTAAAATTTTTATTTTTACTTTGTTTTTTTATTTATTGTATTTACATAAAATATATGCATAACATTTCTTACTTTTATCCAAATATGCACTTAATTATTACTAAATTTATAATACTACTTTGTTGAAAAAAATATCATTTTTGTTATTAATTTTTTTAAAAAAACTTAATTAGTGTAACTAATTATCCAGAGATATCAATGGATGACTGAGTTTGTTTAAATTTTTAAAAACTAACTTTAAAATAAGTTTTTTTAAAAAGCAGATAAGATTTATTTCTTAAAATAAGTTGAAAACTGTTTTTTAAGTAAAAATAGTTTAAACAGACATACTATAAAAATATTTATTTTATTAAATAAGTACATATTTCAATAAATAAGTTTAAACAAACTCTTTTAATTACATTATCAATTATTGAATACACTATTAATTATTGAATAAAGTTTATTAAAAATTACAAAATTTTATAATATTTGTGATTTTGTAATTTCTAATAAAATTATTATATAAAAAACACTCCTAACGCATAAAAATACTAGCTGACTTTTATTCTGTTCCTAGCTCTTAACATTTTTCGAATAAAATGGAAAGAAGAAAAAAACAAGAAGTAAATAAAAAACAAGGTAATTATCTAATAATTAATAGTAAAAGTACATTTTTAAAAAATTACAATATAAAAGAAGACTAACCTTAACATGTCATTGTTATCCCTTAAGAATCTCAATTTTCTTTTGTTCAACTTTTTTCCTACCATTGTTATCCTTGTGCATGTGACCCTATTTGGATTTTGCTCATCAAAAAAGGCTTTGTTACCATTCCCTCTTTATCCCTATATAAAGGCATTAGGCCATTCAGCTATTCACTCGTATACTCTTTACAAATTGCTAGAACCTCTCAGAAGCAAATGAGGATTCTTCACAGCCTCACATGTTTGGTTCTCATCTTCATCTCCTTCAATCCTTGTAATGCAGAACAAGCACAAACTATTTCAAATTCCCTCAGCATTGACCATGTCCTCCAGAAAATATATGAATGGGGAAATGGTGCACAAGGGTTGCAAGAGGCACAGATTCAAATTTCTGGCCCTATAGTGGTGGCAGGAGTGTTGTGTTTCATAGCTTCTTCAATTTCTAGTGCTGGTGGAATTGGTGGTGGTGGACTTTTCATACCAATATTAACCATTGTGGCTGGCCTAGACCTCAAAACAGCTTCAAGTTTGTCAGCTTTCATGGTCACAGGAGGGTCAATTGCAAATGTCATGTGCAACCTTTGTGCCACAAATCCTAAACTTGGTGGCAAGTCATTGATTGACTATGACATAGCACTTTTGTCAGAACCTTGTATGCTGCTAGGAGTGAGTGTTGGAGTCATATGCAACCTTGTGTTCCCAGAATGGTTGATTACTATGTTGTTTGCTGTTTTTCTAACTTGGTCTACCTCAAAGACCTGCAACAGTGGAGTGGTGTTTTGGAAGATTGAGTCAGAGGAGAGAAGGAAAAGTGATGGATTTGAAGGGCTTGAAAAAGGACTATTGGAAGATGAGATTTCTGAAGAAAGGGAAGAGGGAGTTCAGGTGGAGAAAGAAAAAGAAAAGGTGAAAAGTATTGAAGAACAGGTTATGGTTCCTGAAGAAAATATAAGGGTGAGGATTCCTTGGTTGAAATTGGTGGTCTTACTCTTGGTCTGGTTCTCCTTCTTCTCCCTCTATCTTCTTCGTGGAAACAAATATGGACAGGTTAGATTTTGTTCTTTCTTGTTTATGGCTATATAGTTTTTGTTTTATCGACAGATGTTTAGATGTTAATTGTTAGTTTGTAAGTTTTTGTCAAACAGAAGGGACCGAACCCACGATCTTTCTCTCCTTCCCTTCTTTCTTAATCATTCAACCAACTTTATATCTCCATTTATGGCTATATAGTGATGTTATAGATTTATTAAACCACATTCTTAGTTTACTTGACATGTGGTTTGTGATACTGATATAAGAATTGGACTTACAAAAATATGGAACATGTCAAGTTCTAGATTGGCATGAACAACGACTGCAGGAGAACAAGATTAGCGTCCCTGAGTTGACCAAATTCAATATTGAGGGGGGTTTTATTTTAATTTAATTTTTATTTTTAGTTTTCAAAATGCAATATTGCTCAGAAAGCTGGTGAAGGGTGGTGTAGGTACAAAGAAAGGTTTACAATTGAGGGAGAGGGTAGACAAAGATGAAAACATAAGAATGAGAAAACATCTCCCAGTTGTTTTTGTTTTATTTTCAAAAAGTTATTTTGAAAATAAATTTTAGAACTTAATAGATTTTGGATGAAAATTTGTGTTTTTTTCCCTCTTTTAAAGTCCCTTTCATTGTGGTGGAATTTAGTGGAACACAAGTAGCAGAAAATCTAGGGGCAGACCATTGTTTTCTTATAATTGCAAGATGTAATTGCTGTAAAGTTTCAGTCTTTCAGATGTTAATTAATTTTTCTAGTTTGTTTGTCTTATAATATATGTATGCATTTGATGAATGTATTCCAATTGTTGAAATTATAGAGTATCATTCCAATGGAGCCATGTGGTGTGGGATACTGGATTCTTTCATCAGCTCAAGTCCCTCTTGCTTTATTTTTCACTGCTTGGATTGTATATAGAAAAGAAAGCCATCAAGACCCAAATCTCATGCAAGAGGTTCGTAGTATCATACACTTAAAACTAGTTCTTGAATGTTGCTTAAGAATTAGAAACTCATTCAATCAAATTCAATGCAGGACTCATGCCTATCCTCAAATGGACCATCAAACAAGCTTATTTTTCCAATGATGGCACTGCTAGCAGGGATACTGGGTGGTGTCTTTGGAATTGGTGGTGGAATGCTGATAAGTCCACTTCTTCTACATGTTGGAATAGCTCCCGAGGTAAGTTCCATTATCATAATCCCTTTAATCTTGAATATAAGCACACAAAAAAAAAATCAAGATGATTAAGAATATTAATTAACTTTATTTCCTAAAGAAGAAAACTTAGATACACTATCTTAGGTGTTATTTTTTGTGTTCTCCAATCAAAATTAAAGTTTCATCTCGATAATTCATGTAATCCTTTAATGTAAATCTTTATTTTCCATATTATCAAAATAAAACTTTAATTCTAATCGGATAACAACACAAACAAGTAAAGTATTGTATCTAAGTTTTTTCCTTTCCTAAACTGCCCTTTATGATAATTGATGGAAAACTTCAATTTTTGGGAACTTGTTTCATTTTGAAGGTTGTGTAGTTGATATCATGAGAATCAAAGGAGTTAAGGGAAATAAAACCTGAATTAAATAAAGGATAGTTTAGTAATGATTTCATTAAATAAGGTGAAATTTGTTTATATTTTATACCACTATACATGATTTTTTTTCTTAGACTAGAGACGATGATCATAACTCATAAGCTAATTAGGCATTAGTGGCTAGAGTAATCCATCAACTCGGTAATCATTATAGTGCTTGTGGCTGAAAAACTGGTATTGACTAAGCAATCAAATTATTTTGTTGTATAGGTGACAGCAGCAACATGTTCTTTCATGGTTTTCTTCTCATCCACCATGTCAGCCTTGCAATACCTATTGTTGGGCATGGATCACATAGAGACTGCCCTCATCTTGGCCGTAATATGTTTTGTTGCATCACTAATTGGGTTATTAGTGGTGCAGAGAGCAATTCAAAGCTATGGAAGACCATCCTTAATAGTATTTTCGGTTAGCATAGTGATGACTTTAAGTATTGTTCTAATGACTAGCTTCGGAGCCATTCGAACTTGGAAAGACTATACATCAGGGAGATACATGGGATTCAAACTACCCTGTTGAAAAACAATTTTGCTCAATCAGGTACAGTTTGCTAGAGTGAAAAAAAAAAATGAAATGAGATGAAATTTTTGAATTTAAATAGTGTAAAAGTGAGTCACACTTTATTTTATTATTCATTTCTTCTCTATTTCTTAAACGAACCGAACCTTAGTATATGATTGTATTCTAGTCCTTTATCTTGCTAAATTCGAATGTCAACATCAGAGTATATAGTTCTCAATCGAGTGCAAAATTTTGGACCTTTTGAATTTAATGCAAGACTAATTACTAGGGAAGCCTAGCATCTTTTGGCTGTTATGATATTCTCAAACTTATGTCGTGTGCAAGAACACGTTACAACTTCTAGAAAAAAAGGTAAATAAAAGATGACATCATTGTTGAAAGAAATTCTGTTGACACATTTTGTCAAAATAAGAAGAAATGTAATTCAAATCCCTTACACATGTGGTTTTGGTTTCATCACGAGATTATTATGTCTACAAGTAAAAAATTCAGTCTTTTAAGTTTTAATCCTGTGCACTATACATAGAGTCTATTTGTATATAAAGTTAAAAATATTTATAAGAGTTTATTTACTGAAAAAAAATTTATATTTTCAATATAAAAATTCTCTAAAATATTTATGACTTGTATCCAAACAGATTCATAATGTTACCAAAATTATTAAAAAGTAAAATACTCTTAAAAAGAAAAAAGAAGAATCCGGTAAAACAAAATATATGATCTATTTTATTTTAGTCCTTAAATAATGAAATACGCAATCCTTCAAATTTTGGACTGTTAAAGAATTATTGTGTAGACCTAAATTGCAAATAATTTTACCTAATTACAGCTAGTTAATTAGTCTCTAGACAGTTCCTCAAAAAAGAAATGGTTCCTAGACACTAGAAGATATCACTAGAGAATTGCTCACCAAGCTCGATTTTAATGGTATAAAAGAAGAATTAAACACTCGTTTGTAAAAATTTAACTTTAAATCCTTAACCACTTTGTCAAGTTATATTTACATATAAGTCTACTACGAGAGACCATACTGTACAGTTTTGAAGAGAGGCACAAAGTAATATGGGTTTTGTGGTAATTAATCCTTACTATCCTTGAAATTAAATACTAGTTATCAGTGGTCCTAAAATTAGTTAATCGTAATTTTAGACTCAAATTACAAATATTCCTTTCATTTACCAATTATTTTATGTTGACACCGAATGAACAACATAAATTATCTACACACACAACTTTGTATATGTAGAAATCAACCAACAAGTCATTAGTTCAAGGAATGTTGAACTCGATTCTCTTAAATAAAATTTTAAGTTTAAAATTTTTTGGATGAAAAAAACACAATTAAGTAAGAAAACTCCATATATTTATTGACTATGAAATAATCATTCAGCCATGTCAAATTAAATAATAATTCCTCATTAACAAATAGACTTATTACAGGTAAGATGTTAAACTCCGTTTTACATGTCAAAATTTGGGCAAATCATTACCACTCTCATCTGTCTTTATTGAAATTCCCAAAAATAGCCTTAAATGGATACATACGAGGTAAATTTTCTCTGTGCCTAGATCGAGTCCCACGGCCCCATCCCCAGTGTATTGTTGGTTTTTTTTCTAGTGTCCCTCTGTTGTCTTGTTCTTGGCTCTTTTTTGCTATTGTCGTTTGTAAATGATCCCGAAAACAAAGTTTCAGCCCAAAATAGTGAGGGAAGAAAAGGACCAGGAATTTGTTATCATTCTGGAAAGACCTTTGTGAGTAAAGAATCCAGCAAACGGTGAAGAGTATTCATTTCATTTAGAATCAACAGGTGCTGAAAGAAAAGGATGAGGAATTTGTTAACATTATGGGAAGAGCTTTGTGAGCAAAGAATCCACCAAACGGTGGAGTTTCAATTCATTTAGAATCAACAAGCTGCTAAATAAATTATGAATACAATCATGTCACATCTAAATGGTATTTCATTTAGAATCAACAAGCTGCTAAATAAATTATGAATACAATCATGTCAAATCTAAATGGTACAAATTATTGGCAGTACCTTGGAGGCTAAAGCAAAGCCTCTACAACCAATTTACACAAGCTGGATTCACTAAAATTTTACAGTCATACAATTATCACAGCAGCAAAAAGAATATATTTCACTATGCTGCTAAAGCAGGACAAATAAAATAATTAATGTTGGTCATGGATGAAGCGTATTGGCCAAACTGAAGAAAGAGCTGTCTTTTAACCATAGCTCAACCGGGATTCTAAGGAGCGTGTTGATGTCTGAGTCTGACGCCGTGGAATCCCAATTTCACAGGCATTGACTCTGGCTGCAAAGCGTAGAGAGCAGAGTGATTCGCCAGCTGAAGATTGATCAGGTGAGATGTTGACAAACATCAACGTTTTGGAGTCCCCACCAAGATATGGCTGCCATGCATATAATATAAGTTAAAAGAGCATTAGAAGAACAAGTAAAAACAAATTGTAAGCTGAGATCTTCCGTGATCAACAACATAATAGTGTAAGCATAGAAGAACCCATTACGGTGAGTAGAATATGTACAGCAGCATTTTCCTTCACTTCATTCATTACCAGAAATTGAAATGATTGGACACTGCCATCGCAGATTACGTTAAAATGATTGGCTTTATCATTGATTCCTGAATGAAACTTTCTTTTACCATATCATCCTCTAAATTGTTACAAGTGTCATCCGTTACTCGACACTTAGAATCTTAAATTATGAATTTATGCTTTATTCTGTTGCTTTTTGTGCCTATAAAGAGGAGACAATCAAACCCTAGTAGGCGATGTATTCACCTTAGTTGTTTTCTTATACAAAGAGTTTTGTGTGAACATGATACTCACAAATATGCAGCAGGAGTCGAATGTTGAACACTACGGGAGATGATAGCCAAGTAGCCAACTACGGCCAAGTTACGATATTTAGGTAAATTATTATGCACTTCTTTAAGGAGAATTTGCCAAACACAATTCTACAAAAGCTCTAAAAAATAAACAGTTTTTTTAATTAAAAAAACATAAAAAAAAGTGTTTTAAATAAGATAACTATACTCTTAAAAAAAAGATAACCTTAGAAGCTGCTTATTAATATTACCCCAAAAACAAAACAGAATCTTCTGATTCTATTTCTCTATTCTCAATCTTTATGATTCAAGAATACACTAACCAAAATTTTTAAAAAATCTCCAACTTAAAAATTTAAAATCTTGCCCAACAATGACTGTTTTTGATTATTCAATTGATATAAACCCTGGATCAAGCATATTAATGCCACCATACCAAGACATGCTATTACATTTTTTAGTAGTGTAACATTTTTACATTTTAATATGAATACAAGAACCACCTGCTCAATTCAACAATATTGAAAATTTTAACAGTAAAAAAACCTGGAGAAAGTGTGTCAGCTTTGAATTCCTAAAAGGAACATGCTCCTCTTTCTTTGCCAAAGCAAATATGACATCGCTCAAAGACGAGAGACTTCTGTTGATAGCCTGAATGTGACAGCATAGAAAATTACTGTTATTAAAGAAAAGTAGAATTGTTGCCAGGGAGCTCAAATTCAAAGTAATGCAAATCAAATAGATACCTGAGTTTCCTTTAACCGGTCCCCAGTTGCCCCACTCCTTGACAGTCTTTCACTTCCAGCCAGATCAATCAGGTTTAACACACCTTGCACTTGTTGTTCAGTTCTCTACAACATAGAAAAAAAGTGCATCAGGAAATAATGTCCGGAGGACAAAAGAACAGTAACAAAATATGTTAATGTATTACAAAAGTATGTACCTCATTTCTCCCACTTATACGCAATTTAAAGACAAAGTGGCTTCTGGATGACTGTTCATTCATCTGTGTTCTTCCCATTGACCTGAAAAAACATCAGTGCCACAATTTCTTATTTTCTTTGTTTATGAATATGATATGATCCAGTTATATATAGACTGTAGACCAATAACAAGGGCACACTATCATAAATTAAGTATTAAATTTCTAACTGAATCGAGTACACTAATATTATTCGTTATGTCATAGACAGAAACTTGGAAGGTTAAACTGATTAGTTGAAAAGGAATAGTAATAAGTCATCTGAAATTCATGTGGAAGAAAACATGCATTCTTGCACATGTTCATCCAGAAAGTTCATTCAAAGCATTAACTTCAAGCGAGAAATGATTTGCAGGATCCAAATTCCTAAGACCACATACCTGCTTTGTGCAGCCTGTTGTAGGAGGGAGGAAATCTCATCCGCGCTACAAACTTCCAGTGTGGCGAGGTCAGATTCATGTTTAATAGTGTGCTGCTTGCTGCTGGGAGTGGGAGCACTATTTTCCATTCGTGTATGATCATTCCCACTTGACCGATTTGATGATAACAAATCCCTGATGGTCTCATTATATATTTCATATATTGATACCTGAAAACATTTAATTAAATTTTTCAGTTTCCATTTGTAGATGTGGCCATATGAAAATTGAAAATCAGGATGAAGTATACTAACATGCATTGTGTACTTCCACCCTTGGTCTTGTAGAGACTGGCTAATCTGGAATATTTGTTCTAAAGAACGTGGTATCAATCCTTTCAGAACTGGCGCATCAGGCCTACCCATCATAGTATAGGTTTTTCCTGAACCTGTCTGTCCATATGCAAAGATGCACACCTGCCATAACAAACCATTGCCCTCTGTGTCAAGACATGGTTTAAACCCAAATCAACAAAAACAAAAGCAAGAAAACATATGAAACAAAAGATAAACCCCCCAGCAAGCCATGTTTATAATGGTATAATCCAATCCATTTCTGTTCTGCATCTCAAGACTGAAACTACTTTTCATGGTATAAAGTATAAACACAACTTTGAGTTGTCTTAAGCCACAAAAACATCCACGATATTACTCATGATGAAGTCAGAAGTAGTCGACAAAGCCACCTATTTGAACAAAATACTAGGCTAGAGTTCATAACAAATAACAAATTTAAAGAATATGAACTTCAAGTATTGATAGTTGAACTTCTAAAGATGTATACTCAATAAATAAATAAATAAACTAAAAAAGAGGACGGTGAATTCGTAACAACAACCAAAGTAATTATTAATTAATGATCATTTCCTATAATAAAGGGCAAAACAGACAATCATACACTACATACAACAACAATAAAAACATTAACCTTATCCTACATGCACTGCATACAATTAAATCAAAAACAAGTATTGCAAAACTAATAATCACATAATTTTGGTTTTACCAAAAGTGCACCCAAGAAATTTGGTAGGAACTCAAATGCAAGAATTATCAAATGGCAATATTGTCTTGTTGCTAACCATTTTGATAACCTATTTTCCTGTGTACCATGTTCTGCCAGACACGTACTGAACCAAAAGGAGGCAAAGTAAAAATGACCTTGAAGCCATCAAGTGCACTTTGTACCAGCTGTGATATCTCTATGAAAACGTCCTGCTGAGAAGCCTCATGATTAAACACCTTGTCAAATGTGAAATTGTACTTCTGCCCTGCTAACCGTTAAAGGATGGGATTATGATACTTGACAAAGCATGCATACTACATGAAACTCATAAGATACAATAGCAACGGAGAGGGACAAAGAAGTTTGTCTATATACCGCTTTGTACCAAATCAATGCCCCGATCAAGCGCTTCTGTTGACGTAGGGAAAGAAACAGCCATGTCTGTTCCCGTACTGTCCTCTGGTAGGAATGGCCGCACACGGCAGAACACACGAATATTTCCTTTTAGCTCCTGGAAATAGAAATTAATTGGATAACATTGAACTGTAATGCCTTACATCATAGTATAAGTGGAGATTTACGTTGTAACCACCAAACAAATATATATATATATGTATGTATGTATGTATGTAAAGCAAGCAATACCAGGATAGTGTTGTGCAGTTTTTTCCTTAGCATCTCTCCTTCCATAACTTGAAATTCTTTATCTGCCAATCGATCCTGTAGTTCACGTATAATTCTCTTGTGCTCTTCAAACATTGTTCTTGTTTCTAAAGAAGATAAGTCAGCATTCTAACGGAAAGAAATAGTTGTGTCAGGTCTAGTTGTCAAAAAACTAAATCACTGAATACCATTTTGTCATTTATTTCTAAAAATAATAATAATGGTAAGCAACTGTTCCATGTTAAGAATAAAAGCCAACTGCATTACCTTTAACTTTTCCTTTTCAGCAAACAGCTGCTGCTGCAGTATATGTATTTGCTCTTTTTGAGATGAACAAGTCTCCTATAAAGAAATCCCACATTACATAAATCAGTGGATTTATGTAAGAAAAGAACAAAATTATAAAAGGTAAGAACAAAACAAAACAACAAACCTCAAGAGCATTTGTTTTAATCATCAACGTATCCAATTGTGTACATGTTTTCCCTGTATATTCTTTGTACTTTGCTATTTCTCCAGTTAAAGCATGTACTTGACCCAATTGGCAATCACGATCATCTCTAATTTGTTTTAACTCTTCACGAAGGCATTTGAGCTCATTTGCTAAAATTTCTTTCTGCTTTATAGCCTCGTCTTGTGAAACCTGAAAACAGACACAAAAAAGAGTAAAAAAAACAGAGGCAACAAACACAAAAAAGAGAGACTATCAAGATTCTTACAATAACAACAGGGAATTAATGCTAATAATAATAGTAAGAGTAATATACAACAGTCTCTTCACAACAAGGTTACTTATGACATTTTAAGAATTATAAACAACCTAAAATTAAAGTGCTTGCTTGAAGAAGAATGCCAGCAGATTGGCATCAATAAACTGCAAGGTAAGCTACCAATATCCAGTTATTCACTTCCATTCCACTCCCATTGTAGCAAACAATTTTCAAAATTATCACATATTTCACTTGATTTTAAATATTTTTTACAATTAACAGGAAAAATTCACGAAACAACACTCTCCATTGACAAAACATCATTAAACACTTCATAGCATGAGAAAAAAACAATATTGATACAACTTACTTTTAGAGACACCAATTGATCCTGCAACGCCTTATTGTGGCCTCTTACATTGCTAAGGCTCTCAACAATTGTTGCTTTCTCTGTTTCAAGTCGTTTATGGGCTTCATTAACAGTTTCAAGATCTGACTGAAGACGACTATTATACTGCTGCAGGCTCATATTATACTCTTGTGATCGCTTGTACAAGTCCTCATTTGAAATGGCCTGCAAAACACAGCAGTTTCAAAGGGAAAAGATAATGAGGAAATCTGCAGGAATCAAATAACAGAAAACATGAGCATCTTTTAAGTATAGTGCATAATTTACCCAAGAGGGAAACAGATAGTTTTCATATAACCTGATGGTAAAGTTCAATAGTTTGATATTTTACCAATAACTAACTTATACAGAATATAACAGAGTATCACCTTCTTCACAGCAACTGATTTCTCATCCCGAACTTTCTCAAGCTCAGCTGATTTCTCATCCCGAACTTTCTCAGCTTCAGTTCTGGCTTCCTTTTCTTTACCATAAGAATTAATCGCTTCCTAGTTGTGAAGCCACAAGGAAATGAGGCCATCAGACAATAAAGTAAAATCTCTTGATATATTCAATCACAAAGCTAGCAGGCAACCTTACCAATTTATCCGATTCTTCCTTCACAATCCTCTCTTCTAGAGAAGAAATTGTCTTCCTCAAATCAGATACAGTCTCTTCCAACTCCTCAATCTTACTCTTCATCTCAGTCCCTGAGTAAACACAAAAATATGTTGATAAAAATAAAATAATTGTTCAATCGAATTCGACATGAATTTTTGAACTTTCCACCAAAAACAATAGATACGATGTGGATATCTAGAAACAACAGAGTCGAACAAGATAGTTTAAAATAAAAACTATTGGGTCATTCAAATTGAGCAATTTCTTCTACAAAACTCTTAACACAAAAAGATAAACCTCAACAAGCTTTCTACATCACCAATCACCAGATAATTACAATCACAAGACTATTATTACACCAAGGAACGAAGTCAAAGAACATGCCTACTTATGAGTAAACTACTTCACCTAAACCCCTACCTGCTAGCCACGCAGCATACCATACAACAATACACAAATAGTTTCTCCTTCTCAAATCTCAACACAATAAATACAACACAAATCATAGCAAGCAAGCTTCTAAACACAGTTTTTTTTAAGATATTTATATTTTCAATAGCATATTAGCATATCCATCGAAGTTATTCTAAAAAATCTCAAAAGAGAGACAAAACGCACCAGTATCAGTGCACTTCTTCTCAGCAGCCTCTAGCTCAGATTGAAGCTTTTCCTTTTCTTGCACATACCCTTCTTCAATTCTCTTAAACCACCGAACGCAGAGCTTAAGGCGCCTAATAAGATCCGTCATCTGCTCAATCTTTTTCTGCAAAAGACAAACCAAAAAAAACAAACAATCACCTAAGAATGCCTAAAAAAAGGTTATATTTTTTTTATCTGGCAAATATTAATTTGTTATCAAGTTAGTTTTGTTAGCCAGGGAATCAAACCACAACTTTTCTTCCCTTTCTTTCGCACTTAAGCATCCAACCCACCTTCCTAGGTGATATTTTTATTGACTGATTGATTAAATGAAGAACATCACAAATACCTTATTATCATAGGTGCTCCCCTTCTTCTTCTCATTGAGCAATGCCTCCACCTCGTCCTTCGTGAAATCGACGACGAAAGCGGAGCCTTCGGCCGCATCGGCAGCGTCACTTGTTGCTGCGGTGTTGGTGACGACGGAAAACGGCGTTCTGACCCTACTACGGCCCTGCTGTCGGTCCATCTTGTCAGCTCCGAGGATCCTGCGACGCTTGTCGAGAGAAGCTTCTTCGGGGCCCACCTTTTTCTGAAACAGAAGAAAACGATGTCGTTGAGAGGGTAAAGCTCCTCCGTTTGGGTAGCAAGAAAATGAATGGAAAATTAGTACATACGTTGGTGCTGTGGTTGCGAGAAGCCATGATGTGTGTGGCTTCGGAATTTGAAGAGTGGAATTTGGACTGATTAGGTAGGTTAGAGTTGACAAGAGAGTGAGAGTGAGGTTCGTGGAGCGTGGAATTTTGAATTTGGATCTGGCGGCCCCAAGGTACTCTCTTGCGTCCTCTCTGGTTATGGAAGTTCTGCCTCGTTTTTTCAAATTAACAATTTTGAAACCAACGGTCACATTCGATTGTCCATAAGGATAAGGAAATCTTCTTATTTTTAATTCTTAATTAACCTTTTTTTACGTTAAATTAGTTTTCTTCCCTTTAATTTATTTTTTAATTTAATTTGTTTCTCTAGTTTTTTAATTGAATAGGTTCCCTATTTTTTTCACTGAACAGATTATCAAATAATTTTAAACTACCACATAATACATTTTTTCTAACACAATTAATTTAAGTTAGACTATAATATCAAATTAAATCAGTTTTAAAATGAAGAGACAAAATTAAATCCAAAAAAATTAAAAGAATCAAATTGAACCTAAATAATAAATTAGATAATTAAAATATTAATATAATTTTTTAATTATATGATATCAATATGAAATTATCATACTAAAAACAATAACTAAGTGTGCATACAAAATAAGTATCACATGATGTATTTTCATACATAATAATTAAATTATTTGATTAAAGAATATAAATCTTATAAATACGTTTAAATTTTTTCAAGTCATTTTAAAGATTTTCTCTCTCTTTAATTTTTATAAATTTTAAGGTTCTTAGAAATAGTTTTTTTTTCATCGTGGTTTATCAATCAATGGTGTAATATATATTGTTCAATATAGTTGTAGTTGTTAATATCACCACATGTCTAAATGCATGTTATTACAAAATACAGATAGTTAGGGACTAATTTTAAATTTTTTAAGAATTACAAGAATCAAAATCAATAATTTTTTTTAGATTATCATTAAAATTGACAATATGTAAAATGATTTAAAATATATTTAGACTTAAAATAAAATAGAGTAAATTACACTCGCACCTCCTGTGTTTTACTCAAATTTCACCCATTACCCCTTCTTTTTTGCACATTACTTTTACCCCCCTCTGTTAACACCGTTAACTAACATCAATTGAAATATGTGAGCAGATAAAATTGTCTTTACATTTTAATTGTAAAACTCAAATTATCCCCTCCCAGTTAGTTTCAGAATTTAGGATTCACATTTCATTTCTCTTCACCATTTACTGTTCATCTTCCTCTTGTTGGCGAGTTCTTCTTGAGCGTCTAGGGGTGCGAGTTCCTCTTTCGCTCACGACATTCGTTCAATTCTTCTTCATCGTTCACGAGTTATTCACCGTTCCTCAACCCGTTCACGAGTTCTCCACTGTTCCTCTTCCAGTTCTCGTGACGTTCACGAGCGTCTCTGTTTGTCTTCTTCTTCGACGTTCACGAGCATTTTGTTTCTCTTCTTCTTGTTCCATGATTCTTTTTTCACGTTAAGGTTATGATTATAAGTGACCACTTGACCTTGTATATAGATTACTTTTTTAAGATTATTTATTTAATTTTTTTTATGGTTAATTGTTGTTTATTTCTGAATGGGGTTTCAATGAGGACCAGTTTGGGATCACTTATGATTTTTAAAATCATTTGTTTATTATTGTTGATTAAAATAGTGTTGATGGTTAGGATCACATAAAACACAATGGATAAACTAGAAATCATTTGTTTTTTTTTATTGTTGATTAAAATAGTGTTTATGGTTGGGACCACAGGAACACAATGGATGAACTGGAATACATGACTGTGTGAACAAGTCCCTTAAGATTGATCATGATGTGCTGAAAATGAGGAAGGGTGTTAATACTATGTATCAAAAAAGTGGGTTCACATCCAACAAAAAGTTGGGTTTATGTCCAATTACAGGAAAAAAACAAGAGTCTTAAAATATTTTCAGGTTGAGAGGAAGAAGATGAGGAAGAAGATGAAGGTATTTTAGATATAAAATTTCATTAAAAGTCATGTGACCAGCATTTGCCTAATTTCAGTTAGATTATTAAACAGTGTTAGGAAGGAGGAGGTCTAAGTGTAATGTGAACTAAACAATTAAGGAATTTTTTGTAGGGTGCAAAAAGGGAGGGGTATCGGGTGAAATTTGAGAAAACACAGGAGATGCGAGTGTAATTTACTCAATAAAATAACACTCAATTGATTTGTAATTTATTAAAATTAAAATAATAAAAATATATAACTTATCATTAATTGGTAAATTATTTACATTGCCAAAAAATATAAAGATGTATAATTTTATAACTTTCTTTCTCAATTACATTAAAATAAAATTTTATCTTTATTTGTATAGTTGGTCTTCTTAATTTTTTTAATCTACTATTAACTCTATATCAAATTTCAATTTAAACAGCTTTTTTAAAAATAACAAAAAAAGAAAGAATTATCAATTATAAAAATAATTTTATATCACAATTTAAATTATTCATTATAAATTTAAAACATAACTTATATATTCAATGGAATGTATATATTATAAATTTTAATTATAATATAATTTATGTATTCAAAATGTTTATTATAAATTTTAATTAAATAAAAATAAACATTTATACTATGGAAAATACAAATTAACTTTTTTACTTAAAAAAAGTGAAAAGAAAAAAAAGGGCAAAAGTTTAATTTTAGAAATAACTTTTTTTCTAGAATTAAACTTTCAAAACCTTTTTTTTTTTATCCCCTTTCCTTTCTTTTCTTTCAACAAAACGCAGGGACGAATATGGTATCCATTTCTTGTCGGAAAATAACTTTTCCATGCACTACGTCATGTAACTTTTTCTGGGTGTGGGCACAAGTAGCTTGACTCGGTTCTAATTACTAAGTTGCTGTTAGAGTTCAAAACAAAAGGGTATGATGACCTCCACTCTCACTATTGGCTTCCATCAAATTTTAAGGTTAAATATCACTTTTAATTCTGTATAATTTAACCAATTTTAAAATAAAAGATCAAAATATCCACACAAAAAAAAAATATTACAACATAAAAAATCAAAGTAACAGTTAGTCAAATTTTAAATATATAGTAATGGCTAATGCCAAAGACCCTAAAGTTATGTTAGAGACTTAGAGTTTACTAGTTTAGAATACTGAGTAAAAAAATAAATAAATAATTTTTCAATGGTTAAAAGTAACTATATTATAATTTTTAAACTGTTCAATTTAAATTCAAAATTAATTTATATATTCAATATTTATTTATTATAAATTTCAATTATAATATAATAATATATATTAAAAATATTCATCTATTATAAATTTAATTATATAAAAATAAATATTAATCATGTGCATCTAGATATCCAAAGGCTATGTAATTTGTGAAAGTTGAAATCCTTGGTCTTGGAATTAATCTTTGAGTCATGGTAAGAAAATGATGATTAAGAGTGGCCTACAATGGAGTTTCCTTGCCTCTTTTCTTCCCTTCATGTGGCCGTTACAGAAACATAATAACCAATGGTGAACAACCCGTGTATGAAGCATAGAATCCCTCCAATGGATAGAAACCGACGATTTGATATCCCACACGATTCCCTTGATCTTGAGTTGGCTAAGGAGCCAAAAATCAGCAAGCAGAAAGCAATCCCTAATAATATCCTGCAATGAACACCAATTCAGCGACTTAACGCATCAAATTTTATTCTCTTTATGCGATGATTTGTAAAGAATAAGTTCAACATGAGGCCAAATTGATAGAATTAATCAACGAGTATTGACATGGATCAATGTGAAAATCGAAGAGGATAAAGCCTCGGGTAATATACAAATAGTTCTTTTTAAACATATTATAGGTTACAAGTAATCATCAATTTTATAAAATGATTAATCTCAATCAAAAACTTGATTGATTATTATGAATTATTTTTTCCAGTCATTTTTTTCATCAATAATACTAAAATATGAGATTTTGCTTGATTTTGAAATTTTACCTCTTGATAACTGGTTCAGTGAAACTTTAATCTTACTTACAAAATAAGAATAACTTTTAAATTGACAAGTTGCTTAGAACACATCACATCTAGACATATCCACACATTCAATAAAAAATTTACATATCATTAAATTTAATGATGTATAAATTTTTAAATGGATGTGTTAGGTACATGTTTATCTAAGAATTACTTATATAGTATAATACTAAAAGTACAGAAGGAATTATATCTAACTTTTATTCTTTACTGGGTAATTGGAATTTTGAGTACCACCGGTGAATATATCTGAATATCTATGACAATGGGTAACCTAACCAAAACAATGACACATTAAAAATATTGAAGGTGAGTGCAAATTAAGTCTGATTGATGAAGAAGCAACTTGTGGTACCGTATGACATGACATGTGTACATTTGAAGCACCAATCAGCAGAAATAACACATGTTGAAAAGGACTTACCAAGATAAAATGAGAAAAGCCACTGCTAATCGCCTATTATTGGTTGTGGCTCCTTGGCATTCTTCTTTGGATTGCAAATGCACCGACCAAGCAAGTGAGCAATTGCATGGGCAAAGACCAAGAAAATGGAAGCAGCAAGTCCTAGCTTGAAAGCATAGCTTGGATCCCTACACTCAAGTACCCACACTTTCAAGTCCTTAACCTGTTCTCATCCCAAAACATGAAAAGAAGACTCATTAATTAATGTTCTCATGACCAAGATTGAGATATATACATATTTTTGGTCTTATTAGAGTGAGTACCTTGTTTTGAGCAATTTCTGCTTGAATTCCAAGTATGCCAGCAACAATGTCCGAGACCAAGACAAGAAGAATGCAGACAAGGAAGCCATAGTTTTTGGCCATTATCACAAAATTCAGAGGCAAAAAAACACAGTAAGGCCAAGCTGTTAAATTAGATAACTTGTTCATAACTCCTTTACTTTAATAGTGGAGCTAATGGAGGAATAAGAATAAAGGGTTGAGCCAGGTTTAATTTGCTGCATATTATTATCATACATGAGAAAAATTAGTTGTGATCTATGGCTAAAAGCTGTTTTTCCTCTTCACAGTTTAATTTATTCTTCGTTTTTCTTTCCCTTTCTAATATTCCTTCCATCAGGGACACGGAAAGCAGAGTTTCACCACCAAGGAAAGGCCACAACCATGGCTTTGGATTATGGTTGTTAAAGGGAACCAATATATTGCTCAAGAGCCTCCCTACTTTTAATTTCATTATTATTTTTGCTATTGGGTCATAGGAATTGTAGCCAAAATATGATAAATACAACCGAATTACAGCCCCAAATTTTTAATGATTTGATATAAATCATTCTTTACCTCACATTTCTTAGCAAACTAAAGATTAAGAAAGAATACTCTGTACTCAGTCAGTATTGTCCAGCTTTGAGAGGTCTCTTCAAGACTTCAACTGTATTTATATTATAGAGATATAAGGAAATGAGATTTAAGGATAAAAGGAGGAGAGGAAAGAGATTACTAATTTCAAATAGACATTTTTAACATATTAATATTTGTCCATAAAAAAATTCTATTTATGTTATAATTGCTTTATCACTGAGTGCATTTACCCACAATTTGGGCAAGCAAAATGTTAACACTACGAAACAAGTACCCTGATAAAATAGAAAAATTGTTCAAACTTTTTATTTATTTATTTATATCAGACTTGTTCAACACTTTTTAAATTTTTTAATTAAGATTTATTTTAAAAGTAATTTGTACATATCGTGTTCCTTTCGTAACGAATATCACTGCTGCTTTGACAATTACTGTTCAACAGCATCTTAGTTAGCAATCTAAAATCATAATCATAAAATATTGCACCAGGGCCTAAAGTCCTAAACTGTTTTTCGATCCTACTCCTTTGAGTTATTTCTAGACCTAACATTGTCTAACTATTTTTGCTTTTGAAAATACACAACTTTTTTCTTTCTGTATACATGGATCAAGAAATCAAAAGTTTCTACATGATCAAAGGGATCTCCACCATTCACCAAAAAAAAAAAAAAAAGGATCTCCATCTTTCATTATTTAAAGATTATAAATGATAAATGATTAAATTTGCAATTACACAAGTGTTCAGAAGTATTTGTCAAAAAAAAAAAAGGGACTCCCAGCCACACTCCACTTCAGAAAAAAAAATTGTTAAAAAAAAGTGTTTAGAAGTAAATTGCACATAATCTGATGCCTCTATGTGTATTATTTTCTATAATTAACGAAATGACCCAACTCTAATAACTTTTATTTTTACACTATTACTATTATTTTAGCTTGTCTGATTCAAAAATAAATGTTTATTTTTATAACTATAATTTATAATTTATAATAAATAAATATGTTTAAATATATAAATTATGTTATAATTAAAACCAATAATAAATAAGTATTTTTAAACATATAAGTTATATTTATTTATATTTTATATTTATGATAAATATTTTATGTTATAATATATATTTAATTTTAAATATTTTAATCTTAAAGATTTATTATTTTTAATCTTGATTTAATAGTTATTATCGTGTTT
>PYAF01001714.1:1720329-1767670 GCA_007407185.1 Glycine tomentella | reverse complement strand
TTTTTTAAAAAAAAAAAACAAGTTGTAGTAATATGATTTCTTAGTAATTTTTTAGAGTAAGTGAAAACTAGTTAAACCTTCTTAATATTGATAAAATAAATATAGTGCAAAAAAGCAATTTAAATCAATAATTTTTTAAAAATACATTCTTTAAGTTCAATTTAAAAAAATTAAGATAAAAACATATTTAATAAGAATTACAAATTTATATAAATTATTTTATCAATTATTATTAAAAAATCATAAAACATATAAGTTAGTTTTTATATAATATATAATTTTTTACATCTTGATTTCTTATAATTTCATATTATATTATTATATCATATTATTTTTATTTTATGTAGGAATAGGCATGACAGCGTGACCCTAACCTGTGGGTATTAGTCCAAATCCGTCCCGATTTTAATGGGGAAAAATCGAGTTTATCGGGTTCAAATTTTTTTCGATAGCCAAAAGTAAGGGCGGGGGCGGGTATGAGACTACTGTACTCGTCCCACACTCGTCCCCGCCCCCGCCCCGTAATAAATAATATTAAAAAATAATAAATATATATATATATATATATTATTTTCTAATTTTTAATTGAATTGATTGATTTTGTTTTTTAATTTTTAAATTATGATCCCATATTTTAAATATGGGTTTTTTATTTTTTTATTTATTACATAATTATCTTTTCATCCAATTTTTCAATAAAAAACTATTTTATTTTTTATATTTTTTAATTTTAATCAAATATCATGGACGAGACGGAAAGGGGAAAACCCGACCCCAGCAGGGGCAGGGATGGAAATAGATTTTAAAACCCGATGAGATTTAGGGACAAGGTTGGGGAGCAGTTTTTGAATCGGGGGGAAGATAGAAAATGCAATACGCGTCCCCGTCTCGCCTAATTGACATGCCTATGTAGAAAAGAGAGATTCTTTGTGCCTCTTTAAATCTTTAAAATAATAATAATAAAATTAAATATAATTAATAAAATGATAAAATAGAAAAACTATTGATATAAAGTAATGAAGAATTAATATAAATTAAAATTTAAAATTTAAAAAGTGATTTAAAAATAAATTATCTAATGAAATGTGTATAAAATGGGATAATTCCCATTAATTATAATTATAGACGTAAAATTTTTATTAATATGTATTTATATAGTGTTAATTATTATATGTATTTTTTTATTGTAATTATTTTATGTATTTAGGCGGTGAAAAATAGATTATTATATGTATTTATTAAGGATAACATAATAGATTTTATAAATTTATTTTTGTAACACTAACTAAAAAAATTAAACAAGTGTTGCAATGTGGTGAATGCAGACACTGAGAGCGTCGTGTCGTCAGACCGAAGTGCTACAGCAAGCATTCCCAGCGTTTTCTAGAAACAACTCCATTCTTCTCGTTCCCTCAATCTCTGTCTATTCTTCTATGCTCGTTCACGTTTGGGAGAAAGAAAAGGTAAGGGAAAATCCATAGAAAGAAAGGAAACGGAATAATTCGATACCCCTCTCGTCTCCTAACCAACCATGGCAGCGTTCCGATGGAAGAGCTTCGAGGAGAACGAGGATCGCCCAGCCAAGCCTCGTCATTTTGGCGTCACCGAGATTCAAAGCCCCCACTACACTCTCTTCTCCCGCAACCTTCTTCAGGTTTTCACTTCATCACTCTCTTTTCATTGAGCTTAAAAGATAACTGATTATCATACTGGATCATCTTTACAACATGATCCTTAATCTTAATTAATCATCACATCACATGTAACTAAACGTTATAAATTTCTTTCGTAAATTTTAAAAAAAAAGTTATATACGTGTCATATAGAAATTAATTGAGCTATAAACACTTACTAGCTCTGGACTACTTCAGAAGTTTTGCTAGATAATTGAGAAATTATTATATAGTCTGCATCACAGATTTTACACATTTTTTTTTATTGGTAAGAATCAAAGAAATAGATATAGAAAATTTACAACAACTCGTCCATCTGCTTGATTAACTGAGCCAGACTCCTTTACATGTGATACTTAACTAATTAGTTTGGAATGTTTTCTGTAGGATATTTTTGAATCTATGGGAGACTATGTAGATGGGTTGAAGTTTTCTGGAGGTTCTCACAGCATGATGCCAAAGGCTACTATCAAGCAAATCATTGACATGGCCCATCAGCATGACGTGTATGTTAGCACGGGTGATTGGGCTGAGCACATGATTAGCAGAAGTCCATCAGGTTTCAAGGAATATGTAGAGGTCTCTCTCTGCCCATCTGATTCAATATTAATGTTAGTATAGTACTTCTATAATACTATTATTTTGTGATGAATTTTGGTTTCTGATTTGGTTGCGTGGTTTTTTGTGCTGTTGTCATAGGAATGCAAGCAGTTGGGGTTTGACACAATTGAGCTCAATGTGGGATCGCTTGAGATTCCTGAAGAAACCTTTTTGAGATTTGTCCGCTTGGTCAAAAGTGGTGGTCTCAAAGCTAAGCCTCATTTTCAAGTGAAGTTTAATGAGTCTGATATTCCCAAAGGTGGTGACAGGGCTTATGGGGCTTATATTCCCCCTGCACCTAGATCATCTGGTAAGGATATTTTATATTTATCTCTCTTTAGGTCCATTAAAAATATTTAGGCATTGTTGCAGATGCTATATTCTGGAATCTCTACATTGTACTAGAAAAAAAGAAGTAATAAAAAGTATATATAACAAGTGAGGTGACATAATCTTAATAAATGTCTTTTGTTTCAGACAATACTACTTGCTCATGTAATTTTCGTGAATGCAGTAAGATGATTCACTACACTGTTGTTGATAAGCCTGATATGATATATAATTTTTTTAAAATGTACTGCTATGTGGATTTTGGTTTTTTCCTTTTTTAATGAGAATGACAATGCAATGTTTTGCATTGAAGCTTGGTTCGCAATGAAATGGCATGCAATGACATCCAATTTGGATAAATTGATCAATCAGATGGATGAATGTAGAAGAGATGCTTATTATGGATTCCTTCACCTTTATTACTTCATATAAATCTGCTGAGAATGTATGTAGAATCAAATGGCTAGAGGGGGAGGATAGGGGTTCAGTACACCTATCCTATGAGGTATCTATATTTATATATATGAAAACATCGATGTTGGACATATTACAAATTTTTAGATGCTACTATTTTCTGTTTTGAATGGTGCTTACTGCTTATGAAATTCTCTGGCACTAATCACTAGTACATATAGACATAGTATATCTAATCCTTTGGAGTGAAGGTTGATTGCCATTCGCCAATGAAAAATGTAGAATCAACACAAATACAATAGATTGGTTTATCATTGCTTTCTCATTTTTCCCTGCAGAATTTGTAGAAGATGTGAATCTCTTGATCAGAAGGGCTGAGAGATGTCTGGAAGCAGGTGCAGACATGATAATGATTGATGCTGATGATGTCAGCAAACATGCTGATAACATGCGTGCAGATATCATTGCCAAGATCATAGGGCGCCTTGGTATTGAGAAGACTATGTTTGAAGCATCAAATCAGAGAATATCGGAGTGGTTCATCAAACAATATGGTCCAAAGGTATATGCTCTACTAAATAATTTGATTCTAGACATAGTTTCCCTTTTTACCAAGAATAAGACACTTTTTTTTTTATTAGCTAGTTTTGTTAGAAAAATCAGTTGAGGGGATTTGAATCCACAATCTCTTCCTTCTCCCTTTACTCTTTTCCAATCACCATACCAACCTTATATCTCTCCAAAAATAAGAAACCTATGTTAAAGCTCTGTTGACATTATTGTTTGGTTATGTTCAGGTGAACCTCTTTATTGATCATTCGAACGTGGTGGATGTGGAGTGCATCAGGGAACGCAACTTGGGTAGAAATCTTGCTTCTTTCCTTCGTGCTTCAGATTTCCTGTTCTGAAGTGAGGGAATTTTCGTATAGCACCAAGTGGGGTTGATTTGTTTGTGTATAATGCAAGACTTGAGGTTTGTCATGTGTGTTACAGTTGGTGTGTTATATATTTCCTTTAGTGATTGAAGATTGGAAAAATTTAAATGGAGAGACTGAATAAATGAAACATATTTCATGAAATTTATTTCCCTTCTTGAATTTGTGTTTTCTTATTTGCGCTTTTCATGTAATAATTAATCTAATATTGTACCTCTCATAAGATGATAAAATAATTTCGGTGTTATTTGTATTTTTTTAACGCAAATATTTTGAGCGCGATAGAGCTGGTGGATGTGTTTGGACTGTAATTTGTAAAATATTTTTTCGCCAATTGAAAAACATATTTTTGTTAACTTTTACTCAAATAATAATATAAAATTTTAAAAAAATTACGAAAAAAATATGTTCAAATACAGCACAATTGTGATTTTTTCTTCTAATATATTATCTGTATATAAAATTTAGTTTATACTTTTTCTTTGGGGATTACAAAAAGTGGTAGAACATATAAATACTCTAAATATATGTTGAAATCTACAACAATTTTTACTTTATACTTTTGATGCTACAACAGTTTGGGTAAACCAATTAGATACGGTTGAATGTATACTGCTAACATTTATGATTTTCTTTAATAAAATTACAGAGTTTTTGTATTAAGAGAAATTTTCTGTTAAACATGGAGTACTAGGTCTATAAATTATTACTAACTTCTACTAACCAAATGTATTTACAAATACTAACCAAGATATTGTATTTGTAGCAATCGTAAATCAAGATGTACTTGTGTTGATTCTAATTCATGAGCATTGATTAAAGAATTTAAAGTATAAATATTTTTAAGAGACAAAAATTATATTATTTATAATTTTTGTTATATTTTTTTATGATTTATATATTAAATATTTTTATTTAGTTCTTTAATTAATGTTACACTGATTAATCAGATCCATTAAATATTAAGCAATAACATTCTTTAATTTATTGTCGAGATGAACTAACTTAAATGCATTAAATTACGTTGAACTAATTTCATTAGGTAGATCTAGTTTGAACGGATCACAACCACGAAAATCTTTCAAAACAATTTCAAATCCTTAAAACATTGAACTCGCTCATTTAAAAAGAAATAAAAGCAACCTTTTGAATTATATTTTGATTGTGTGAAAAAATTTCTTTAACATAAAGTTCTTTAAAATTATATTATATTAATAATTTAGTTTATAATATACTGTGAGTTGTAGAAGCTTAGAACTACAAAAATTTAAAATGCATAAATACCTATACTGGTTGATTTAAAATTAGAAGTTGCTTAATTAATTCTTTCTTATTTTTCCCAATTTTGTATTACCAGTTGATTTATTTAGCCAAAAAGTCGTTTAACATTATTGGTTACGGATGGTTCCTCTTCTTTCTCTCACATGGCATGACACCAATAATAATAACACATTTTACTTTCCCATCTCTGGTTTTTACATCACAGTACAACCTCAACGCTCTTGTTCACGAAACGCGCTTTTTCAAAAACTTCGAAGTTTTTTTCACAACCTTTGAAGTCAAAAGGTAACGCTTTTTTCTTTACTCCAATAAACTTCTCATCCTTCATTCTTAGCTTTTATGTGCAGATTTTTCCGCTCGCTGTGTCTTATTATTATGCCTTTCTATCTTGTTGTGTATGCATTACCAGCGGGGGAAAAACACTTTTTTCCCCTACGGGTATTGGAGCAATTGAATAATTGATTTTACCCAAACAAATTATTTTGGTTCAGGTGCTCTATTCCACCAGGTAAAGCTTAATTTTCCATATGGTCTTCGCCATTTTAATTTTCTGAGCATGTTGTGTGCATTTTGCATAATTGGGTGTTGTCTTGTTTGATTGGGGTATGTGTTACTTTAGATTGGATCAATGGGGTTAATGTGATTAGGAATTATCAACAGGGTAATTCTGAGTGTGGGTGAGATTGTGTTGAATCTACTATGCTGAGGAATGTTACCAGGATGAGGCATTCTGTTTCATGTTTTTTTTATTTTCCTTGTTTTGTGTATCTTGATTTTGTTGAATGTTAATTTGATTTTTTAACATGTTATTGCAATTGTGGCTGTTGCACTAGGTTTAGGATAAAAAAATATTGATGAAATACCAGGAAAATAATGTTGGGATTTGTTGAAGATGGTTAAATGTGGATTCAAGCATCTTGATGTTCATTTTTGACATTGCTATACTACCAATAGCAATGGTTAAATGTGTCTACTAGCTGTATTTTAATGAACTCAGGAGTGCCAGAAGTTCGTGTCTTGTGAATAGAGGAGTGTCAAGAACACACTCTTTAGTACACTCCTTCAAACAGACTCTCTAATTGGTTAAAATTTATTGAAAACTACAAAATCAAGAGAGAGAGTCATTAAATATGATGTTAGACCCACCAATTTTTATCATTTTCAATAAATTTCAGCCAACAAGAGAGTGTGTTCCTAACATTTCTCCTTGTCGATATGCTATTCCACCAATATTTTGAATATTTTTGTAATTAAAAATATTGGCTTTCTATTGATTTATACAAAATGAATCGCTTCTGATGTTCTCGTATCTCGTCTTGTATATGAGGAAGAAAAGTTACTCTCATTTAGGGGTTGCATTGGTTTAATGCTGAGTTTTCTCTTTTGTGTTTTGATTCTCTACCAGCCTCTGTAGTGTAGTGGAATTCTGAATGCTCTTTTTTGTAGAGAGTCCGTTTGCTAATTAATATTTTGCCAAGGCTATTAACTTAATCTATGATAATTTATGCCTTCCCATCAGATTTTTTCTAGTTCCTGCATGGGATTGAGTAGACTGCTTTCACCATCATGTTTTGGAGTTTTGATTAAGGATTGAATATAAATTCACCAGAGAAACATTTAGGTTTTGCAATTTTGCCACTTGCTTTCTGTGTCTGATGAAATGAGTGTCAACTTATGGCTTTATTTACTGCTGAGCTGTTTTCATCTTGATGGTGAATTAGCATTTAGTTATTCCTTATTGAATTTGAGGAGTAAGATGAGAAAAAAACTGCCTTTTGTTTGAGGGAAGACTTTTCACTACATTCTGAATTTCCTCTTAGGTTCTACATTTAATGTGACTCTGATTTTTATCAAGACATATAGGGAGAATATTAGGTAAGAGCGTGAACGGAATGATCTTAAATCTAAATCATACATCTCCATGGATGGTTATCTGGTAGTAGCTCCTTGATGCGTCTGATTTTTATGCTTTTCACTTGATGCGTCCCTTATATATATTAGTATTTGCAAAATATCTGCTACTTCTAGCCCCCCACAATATAAACTTTATATTCTAACCTCTTGGCATGTGATTCATGTAACAGATCTCACATAATAGGATAAGGCTATTATTGTTGTTGCTGTTATTTTGCATTGAATTTCATCAAACTCTTGCTAATGTTAGACATGTACAGATTCAGGCATTCTAGTCCTAAGTAAGTCACTGTAGAAGCCATGGTTCTCGACTCCATTTTGTCCTCTTCTCCTTGTCTGAAGTCACCATCTTTCAGGAGGCAGTTTGCAAGGCATGAACTGGGAAGTTGGTCAACACTCGTCAAGAGACACCGCTTCCTCTTATCTGCTCTTGCTCTACTAACTGTCCTCTGTACCATTTATCTATATTTTGCGGTTACATTCGCGGCCAATGACTCCTGCTCTGGGTTGAATGGACCTCTGAGAGATTCGTGTCATATGGAGCAAGTTATGGCTTCTGAAGCCAAGATAAACTGAAAGGTCTGAGACATTTCTGATTTCCAATTCAAGTTGTGCCGGAGAGTTTTTTATCTTTTCCTTTAGTATAATATGTATTATTTATCTTAGTATTTGTGAGCCAAAATGTACAATGTATGTAGAAAGCAATTTCTTGATTGCTCATTTGGGGGCTGCTTTCTGGGGGCTAATATAAGATCAGTGAGCATCCTAGCTGCCCAAATCAAGTTCGAGTTTTTACAATGTTGGGTGGTTAATTCAAAACTTCAGATTTCTCATTTGTAAAATACGTTTGGTTCATTTTTAAATATGGACCTTTTCATGATGGATCATTTTCGTTGTTGCAAACCAGGACATTGATTAACTTGCACAATGAGTTGGGAAAACGATGCTCACGTATAACTTAGTGCCGGTTAGGTAATATAAAACCATTTCTCAATAATTCTATGATTTAAATTATTTTAAATATGAAAATTAGCTTATGCATCATGTGTATGAATTATTACAAAAAAAAAAAATTACTGTAGATGTAAAAATTTATAATCCAACTTCTGTTTATTATATTTTTACATTATATGAAAAAATAACTAAAATAATGACTATTTAAAAGCTATAACTTTCAGTCATGTATCATATTAAAATTAAAGCTTTTAAAGAAATTGTGATATTTAGAGTCTATTTGACTGAGTTTTTTTATGAAGAAAGATTTAAATTAAAAATATATTTAAAACTTTAATTAAATATAAAAATAAACATTTTACTAAGAAAATAAAAATTTAATAATAATAACATTTACAAGGAATAAGAGGATTGTAATATCAGTTTAATTAGAGTTTTCATGTTCAAGTCTTTATACCCAATTGTATAAAATACTTGGATTGGAAGAAAATTTTTGTCATTGTTATACCCAACTTAAACATAATTACCTTCAAAAAAGGTCTCCAAAAACAAAAAAAAACCTCTTTCAACATGCACTCATGTTTCGTAATAACAAGTATGAAAGAGTACCCTATGCTAGAATATAATTTTTCATATTTCAAAATACTTATTCCAGAATAGATTTCTAGATTATTTATTCTATCTATTCTGGAAAATGAAAATCTTTTTCCGGAATAGGAGAAATAATTTGGAATAGTACCGTATTCTTCTGCATTCTCATCTCATTCTCTTGCTCTATTATCATTTTCCTCGCTCAGATTCATCTCTAACACCATCATCACCGCCCTCCTCGCCCAGTGGAGGTGGCGCACTTGGAGCAATGTTGGAGGGGTGGCGCGTGCACATGACAAAGAGGTGGGTAGAGGCGCCGCACTATGGTGGGTGGTTGTAGCATGCGCTCAGAGGGGGTCTAAGTGAAGATGTTGAAGGATGTTAGTGAGAGGGAAGTTGGGGTTATAAAAGGGTATTTTTGTCCTCTGAGAGGTGCAGGAAGTAATTTTTTTTCATTTTAGCGAGCTCATTCGGCCCAATCCAGTCCTCGTAATCAATCTCTCTGTGTTCACTCTTTGCAAGGACTGCACTGTAATTCTCTCTCTTTCTCGCGTGATATACTACATTCTGTCGTGTACAGAGAAAGTTTGCCATCAACTCCCTAGAGACTTTGAGAAATCAAGTGAAGATGAACAACAGTAGTTAACTAGTTATTGATTTGATTTGGTTAGTGGCATGTTTTGATTTAGTTTGACGTTAATAATGATTACTTTATCAATTGTTATCTTTTAGCTTGTTTATGCATATTACTATTAGTCTTTGTTGTTTATACCATTGTTTCTCAAAAATTAAATGTCTACATAGTTATTTGGGAAATGCACGTAATTTACTTGTCTATATTTACTACTTTCATTAATAAAAATTTACTGGTTTTTAGTCACGCTATAATTTTGCAGTTGTTCTACTCATAGGGAGATTAATTATAAAGAACAAAATCCAAATTCGTTTAGTTTGTTTGGCACATATTATTTTTGTGGTTAAATCGATGTTTTATTCCTCCAATTTATTTTAGAAGTTCCATTTATTCCTTTAATTTTTAAATGCTTAAATATAATTTTGTCCCTGTATTTTTTAAATTTACTATTTAGTCTTTACATTTTTTAATTGAAACATTTCATTCTCACATTTATGAAATTTTCAATTTTAGTTCCTAATTTTTTAATTGAGACATTTAATCTCTCACTCTTACAAAATCCACAATTTTAGTTATTGTGATCAATTTTAAACACGAATCAATGTATTATGTAAATATTGATTGACATGTGCTTGTTTATTATCCACATGACAATTTTAAAAAAAAAAAATTACTAACAAACTTAATTTATCAAAAAAAATTATACAATCAATAAGTCTGAAATTGATAAAGGGAAATGCAAAATTTTTAAAATTGAAAAACATAATGTCTTAATTAAAAAATAAATGACTAAAATCATAATTTTTAAAAAATAAAGAACAAAATGCATCATTTAAAAATAGAGACTAAAATTATAAATTTTAGAAAAATTGAGGAGAAAAATTAAATTTTGACATTTTTTAAATGGTTTAATTTAATTTTTAATTTTTAAAGTCGATTTAATTTGACTAAGTTCTATCGTCTAAATTTAACTTAAAGTATTACGAAATGCATGGCTCATGCTCACCTCATTTTTTTTATAAAAAAGTAAAATAATTTAGGTAAGAAGTAATGGTAGACTTGGATTTTATTAGGAGATATTGTTTTTCTTTTTAGTTATTTTTTTTCAATTTAAAAAATTTCCAAAGCATCCGTATAAATGAAAAAGTATATCAAGGAGGGAAGGTAATTTTGTTGGAAAATCAGATTTTTACAAAGATAGAGATTGCAGTAATTTTTATTTTTATTTTTTTATGCTGTGATTGCATACTTTGAGGGAAGATAATTTCATTGCGGATAGTTTGGCAAAGTGGGGCACTGGGACTCCTAAGAGTTGGGTGGTTGTTTATCGGCTTAATTTTGAATTTTATTATTTAATCTTCAATTCATTTATAAATTTTGTCATTTCTTTTTTATAAATTTTATCATTCAAATTTTCAAGTTTCACACATTTACCACTGTTGTCGAATGATGTGTCACAAAATAAAGTTACAGAAAAAACAAAACATCATTTTGTTATCAATTTAATAATAGAATGTATAAAAGTTAAAAATTTGACCGATAAATTTAGTTAGTTTAGCTTGAAAAATATAAAATTGTTAATACCCGATTTTGATAAATGAAAAAGTATACTACACAAAACAAATGTATAAGAAAATCTTCTATAAAACAGCTATTTAGCTCAAAGAGAGCTCCACATTCAATTCTATTAAAATAGTTATTTAATTAGTAATAACAAGCTTAATTTGTTAATACCCGAGTTTGATAAATGAAAAGTATATTGGACAAAAATAAAGTATAAGAAAATCTTCTATAAAATAGTTATTTAGCTCAAAGAGAGCTCCACGTTCAATTATATTAAAATAGTTATTCAATTGTTAACAAACTTAATTTATTAAAAAATTAAAAAAAATGCATAATCAACAAATCTGAAATAGATAAAGGGGATTAAAATTGTAAATATTTTAAAAGTGTGGGGACTGAATGTCTCTATTAAAAAATAGGGAGACTAAAATCATAATTTTAAAAAAAAAAAATAGGAAGACAAAAATTATATTTTAACTTATAATATACTATTAAACAATATTGCATAATATCCGTAGCTTAATGATATTATTGATAGGGATGAGATGGGATAGGTTGCGGCCGAATTATTTTGTTCCTACCCAACTCAAAATTTTGTTAAGATCATTTACATGAACTCAAAACTAACTTGATCTCTAACCTAATTCCTTAGACCAATGACAGCCAGTTAGATTAGTGTCTAACCCTGTATATTGAAGAAAATTTATAATCTCTGAACAAGAAAAAAAAAAAAACCTAACTTGATCTAGACCCAATAATATATGGGATAATATAATGTATCATATCACTCAAGAACTAAAAATATAATTAAATCAATTAATATTTAATAATATAAAAACATATCATTTAATATATTTATTAATTATTATATAGATATTCTTATTTTGGGTTGTTGAAGGAAAAACAAAAACTTATTTAAAAAGAAAATAGTAATAGGACAAATTGAATTAAAAAGTGATTATCCTCAGTTTAAATATTCTACGGGTATACCGGGTATACTGTGTTCAAATAACAAAACCATTCCATTTAAGAAGCAAAGCTACTCTGTCTCTTATCTCATCAAATCAAATCAATTACATTAAAGTTATTAGATGTTGACCTGATTCAGTTATCAAATTGTAGATATGTAATTTTTTGATTTAGTTAAATTATATCTTTTGATTTCACCAAAAAATAAAATTATATTTTTTGTTATCTTAGAATTTAGGTAAATATCTTGGTTTAGGATTTACATAAATTTAGAACGCGTAAATATCTTATTTTATCGTAAGAATTAGATAAATGTCTTATCTTTAAGATTTCCTTGAATTCAAATAGTACATATCCAATATCTTATTTTATCTTAGGATTTCTATATATGCATGTCTCGGTTACAACTACGATCAACTTTGAGTGAAGCACAACTTTCTACAAAAGTGTCATTCACATTACAATTTCCCCTCCTTTGATTGAAGTGAGTGTGTAATTAAACATGACCAATATCAATCAAATCGGAAAGAAGCAGGCTTGTGTGATCGGTGGCAGTGGATTTATTGCTTCTTTGTTGATCAAGCAGTTGCTTCAGAAGGGTTATGCTGTTAATACCACTGTTCGAGACTTATTAGGTTCCTCTCTCTCTTACTATTCTCCACTTCTTGTATATATACCATTTATATTTTATGGCGATAAATCAGATTTTACAAGAAGTTCTAAAACGTTATTAATAATAAAAAGAAACCAAAAGAATAAAGTTTTACTTATTAGTTTGGTTCCTATACTTAATCACACTTTTTGGAGTAAGTTTTAGTTCATAACAAGTAAATTCAATGATTTTGATTCCTACTGTCAATTATCTTCAAACTCTGTTAACGTAAGTCGCTGTTACATCACTGCAAAAAATGTCTAACAAAGTAAAATTGTCATTGTGAAAGAATTTTTTTTTTTTTTCTATTTTACACTACTAGAAAAAAAAAATTAGGGCACATTTGTTGGTTAGCTCTAATCAAACAAGTACTAGTCATATTTCCCTTTGGAGTTTCATTGAAGACGAGATTAGAGAGTCCTACTAAGATTTTTCTGTTAACAAAAATTCCATATACTGCAGGTAATATCAATAAAATAGCTCACCTTTTGGTAATGAAAAAATTGGGCCAATTGAAAATATTTGGAGCAGATTTGACAGTTGAAGGAGATTTTGAAGCCCCTATATCAGGCTGTGAACTTGTATTCCTATTGGCTACACCTATGAACTTTGGTTCTGAAGATCCTGAGGTATTAATTAAACCCTGATCCTGCATTCTAAAAAACTTCACTAAATTGGAAGCTTTTACATTTTTTTTCTCACTAAATTGGATGCTTCTGTGTGAGTTGATGGAAAAATTAATCCAAAAATGCTTCTGCAAACTATTATTCAGAATGACGTGATCAAGCCAGCAATCAGCGGTGTATTGAATGTGCTGAAAACATGTGCTCAAACGAAAGAAGTCAAACGAGTCATCTTGACATCTTCAACTGATTCTGTAACTATTAACCAACTCAATGGACAAGGTCTTGTTATGGATGAAAGCAATTGGACTGATGTTGACTACTTGACCACTGCAAAGCCACATGGATGGGTAAGTAATCAAAAAACGTAAGATGGGTTTGTGAAATGACCCTTCACAATGCACTCCATCATTCAGTGTCATTCCTAACTGTAAAAGATTAAGGCCTTGATTGTTTACTTAACAACAGGTTTTGGTTTTGTAAAATTTGTTTGTCACCCAAGCACATTTGAAAATGTTTGTCCCCTAAGCAAATTTCTATTTTCTAAAAGTTTGCCTCTTTGAGTACCTGAACAGAACACTTGAAGAAAAGAAAATAAGAGGGTTTGAAAACATCTTCTAATTGTTTCTGTCTTTTAGTTTTTATAACACTTGTTTTCTAAACAATTTTCAAAACATGGTATATTTTGGATGAGAAATTGATTGTTGAGTAATGTGAAATTG
Organism: Glycine tomentella; assembly: GCA_007407185.1. Lineage (NCBI taxonomy): Eukaryota > Viridiplantae > Streptophyta > Magnoliopsida > Fabales > Fabaceae > Glycine > Glycine tomentella. The sequence continues at coordinate 1,753,815 of PYAF01001714.1, read as the reverse complement.
TTTAAAAAACATCTTTTTAACAAAAAAGTAAAAAGACTTACTTTATGAAAGTAAAGTTCATGTATATATATGTGTAGGGATTTCCTGCCTCCAAAACACTAGCAGAGAAGGCTGCATGGAAATTTGCTGAAGAAAATCAAATTGATCTCATCACTGTGATACCTTCCCTCACAGCTGGTCCTTCTATCACTGCAGACATCCCATTCAGTGTTGTTTTGGCTGCGTCCCTAATAAAAGGTTCACAAACTACCATATCCAATGAATTTAATACGTTTACCCGTGCCACATTTTTAAGCACTATACAAATTGACTCATGAATGTTGTGATGGAATTTTGGTTGGTACCTTGCAGGGACCGATTTCTTCATTAAGTCTTTGATAGAGATGCAATTGCTGTCAGGTTCAATATCTATCACTCATGTTGAGGATATTTGCCGAGCACATATATTTGTGGCGGAGAAAGAATCAGCTTCTGGTCGATACATTGTCTGTGCTCACAATACTAGTGTTCCTGAGCTTGCAAAGTTTCTTAGCGAAAGATACCCTCGATATGAAATTCCAACTGAGTAAGCCTCTAACCTTAAATTTGTTGTGAAAAGTTTATAATGTAGAACTCTTAAAATTATAGAAAATTTTGATTTTTAAAGGTTTACATAGCCAGATAATATCTTTTTTGTCTGAGAAATTCTTTTCAATTGTTAGTTTTAACTTTTTAACCAATAAGGTTACCCCATTACTTAAAGTACTTGTGCAAGATTATGGAATCTTTTATGCAGTCCAATATTATGGGCATGAATTTGCGAAGAAACTTTATTGTGTGGTTTTGATTTCGCTTGAAAATAACTTCATAGTGCTCTTTTATTTGATGCCTTGATAAAGTTGTTAATGGCTTCCCCTTCTCAAATAGTAGAAACATGTCTTACATTATATTGAAGCCAAGTATCATTCTATAAATGCAGATTCCATGATATCCCCTCCAAGGCAAAGTTAGTCATCTCTTCAGAGAAGCTTATCAAAGAAGGGTTCAGTTTCAAGTATGGCATTGAAGAAATTATGGACCAGAGTGTGGAGTACTTAAGGAGTGTGGGGGCCCTGCTCAACTAAACTTTTATGTTCTTGCACTTATTATGGAATTTATGTCATAAGAAGTGTGTGCTCGAAGTAAAAATTAATTTTAAAATAAGTGTCATTTTACCATATCAATTTTAATTGTTTTTTTCCGTTTATACTTTAGAATGTTACTGTGCTACATAGCAAACAAGATTCAATTCAAGATTAATTTTGTAAAATTGTTACACTTTTTTATTTATTCTTGCAAGAAAAAGAGAAAGAACCTTTCACGAAAATCTTCATAATTCCATTTGAGGCCCACATATATCTTTGGAAGTGGAAGACCACAACGCAACAGTTTATTTATTATTTCAGAGAATAACTACAGCCCAAAATCTCTTTGACCGGAATAGCTTGAGTTGAAATAAGACATGGTTCGTAATAAAAATAAAAATAAAAACATTGTTACTCAAAAAGAATAAGACATGGTAACCAATTGTTACACTTGAACGGCGACTTGTATCTTTTAATTAAATTATTAAGGATTTGAATCTTCACTTTGAATATGAAATAAGTTATGTTAAAATGGAAATACTCATCTTATATGCGCTCACAATCTTGACAAATTAGTCTTCAGTTGTATGAATATTATGATCAGAAAAAAAATGAAAAATCATTTAATTTATCTACTTTCACTATTCCATGACAACAATGTTCAATTAATTCCTACTATAAAAGGAATCCTATGCCTAGAGTGGTAGAGACAATAATGATAATGATATTTCTAAATTATCTCCATTTATTTTCCTATTCATACGTGATTCTGCTATACGATTGAATGTTAGATAGATGGTGTAGATGAGGTAGAGAATTTTAATTCAGTCTGGCATGTTTAATTGTGAAGAAAATAGTAGTAATGTATAGGACAACAATGAAAGGTGAAAGGCTTTTTTGTTCGTACCCCAAAACTTGTTGATGTTGAGTCGTTGGTAACAATACACCCCACCAAACACCATCACGTGCTCACCTTCAATTTACGATACTCAGACGAAACGGTTAGTTAGATTAAGTAACTGAAAGATTAATGTTATTATTTAAGAAGCTTCTCTCCTGAGGGAGGATTAAAAAACTGTCTATAAAGTAAGTTTCATTTTATCCTTTGAAGTGTGAGTGTGAAAACATGGCCAGTATCAAGCCAACTGGAAAGAAGGCATGTGTGATTGGAGGGAGTGGATTTATGGCCTCTTTGTTGATCAAGCAGTTGCTTGAAAAGGGTTATGCTGTCAATACCACAGTTAGAGACCCAGGTTAGTCTTTCTCTATGTGAAATATGTCACTGTGAAATTGTTTATTTGTTTTGTTTACTATTCAGAAGAATAAAATAAAATTAAAGGAATAGAAAATTAGTTTAAATTTTCTTTCAATTTTTAAATTTTAGCATGTACATCTAGTGTCACTAAAGAGAAAGACACATTATTCAAACGAGACTTATTTTTTAGATAAGTCTTGCCTGAATACACATTTTTTTTTCTCTTTACAGAAAGAGACATGAGTGATAAAAAGAGGAAAAAATGTAAAAAAGATCAAAACTATACCTGGCATTAGTAAAAAAAAAAAAAATGTAATTTAAGGGTGCACACCTTTTCTCATAAATTAAATAAGGTGTTAAAAAAATTCTTCTTTTCCTTCCCCTCCCATGTGAGAACCAAACAGAGAGACAACTATTGAATAAATAAATAAAAGTGACATGGTAGCCTACTTGTTAACATCCCACCAAAATATAATAAAATTGGAATGAAAACAAAACCAACGAAAAGGTACTTAAAGACTAGTAACTAGTTAGCCCATAACAAGAAGCACAAGGCCAATCTCCCTTCTAAAGTTTTATTGAAGAATAGAGAATCCAAATATAATTTTATCACGAACAAAAGTACTTAATTACATTGGTGTTTTGTGCAGATAATACTAAAAAAATACCTCACGTTTTGGCACTGCAAAGTTTGGGCGAATTGAACATATTTGGAGCAGATTTAACAGGTGAAAAAGATTTTGATGCTCCTAGATTAGGCTGTGAATTTGTCTTCCAGCTTGCTACACCTGTGAACTTTGTTTCTGAAGATCCTGAGGTAGATTAGACACTGAACTAGAAACTGCATTATAAATTTAACAACTAAATCAAATGCTCTTGCGCATTGCGCATTCGTGTGTGCGTGTGTTGAAGAAAATGAATAATGAGGAAATTATTTTGCAATTACACTATTCAGAATGACATGATCAAGCCTGCAATCTCAGGCGTATTGAATGTGTTGAAAGCATGTGTGCGAGCAAAAGGAGTCAAACGAATCATCTTGACATCTTCAGCAGCTGCTGTGACCATAAACCAACTCAAGGGGACTAATCTGGTTATGGATGAAAGCAACTGGACTGATGTTGAGTACTAGAGCACTGCAAAGCCACCCACCTGGGTAAAAGTCAAACCTTATTTCGCGCATATCTGGATCAGCATTTACAAAACTAACTTTGAATGAAATTGATTTTTCAGTCTCGTGATTTATGTTTAGATGGTTTTATTCTAAAAGTAACATAGTAGTAAAACTCAATATAAAAGTTTTATTCAACTAAAAAACTAGCTAAAAGTTGTTTCAACTCAAAATCAAATTTTTAACATAGGACCAAATGTGTGAGCAGTTATCTAAAATCATGTTAACTGTTATTTGGATATGATTTTGAAACATGAATCCAAACACACTTAAAACTTAGGATGGGGATGAGGAATGGCTCTTCAGCCTTCACACTTACCATTCCTAGATGGAAAAGATAAAAACTCATTGGATAGACTCTAAAGTAGAGTGTGCATCCAAACACATGCAGGGTTATCCTGCCTCCAAAGCACTAGCAGAGAAGGCAGCATGGAAATTTGCTGAAGAAAATCACATTGATCTCATCACTGTGATATCTACTCTCACAACTGGTCCGTCTGTCACTACAGACATCCCATCAAGTGTTGGCATGGCGGCGTCCCTCATAACAGGTTCAGAACTGCCAAACCTACTGGTTTAAGGACCTTTTAGATGTGTCAAATAATTGTACTTTTTAAGGACCATAGTGAATGCCCTCATATATGTTTCAATGGCATCTTTCTTTGTACTTTGCAGGCAATGATTTCCTCATAAACGCTCTGAAAGGCATGCAGCTTCTATCAGGTTCAATATCCATCACTCATGTGGAGGATATTTGCCGAGCACAAATATTTGTGGCGGAGAAAGAATCGGCTTCTGGTCGATACATTTGCTGTGCTCACAATACTAGTGTTCCTGAGCTTGCAAAGTTTCTCAGCAAACGATACCCTCAATATAAAATTCCAACTGAGTAAGCTTTTAACCATACCTTTGATTGAAATGCCTTTTCTTTTTTATTCTAGGGATCCCTTGCCTTAAGATAAATTCTATGGTGCGAGAATCAAGTCAAAGAATAATAAGAAGCCATTATTTCTGGTGTTTTGGCTTCATATTTTTAAAGTGATTTATATATCGTATACACTATGCCAATATCTCTGTCAAAGAATTTCTCTTCATTTGTATTGATTTCAGTTAATAACAAGTTCAGCCTCAATTAAACTTATGCAAGGCTGTATATATCGAATCTTTTATGCGGACCAATTTTATTGGCATACATTTTTAAGTAGTATCTGCATTGTGTTGAATTGGCTTGAAAGACTTCCAATGAAAGTTACCTCATATTGCACATTTGCACTTATGTTTTGAACCCCTGATGATATTACTGTTTTGGGGTACTCCCTTTTCATTTGTACTTATGGCAAGTATCATTTTCTAATTGCAGATTTGATGATTTTCCCTCAAAGGCAAAGTTAATAATCTCTTCTGAAAAGCTTGTCAAAGAAGGATTCAGTTTCAAGTATGGAATTGAAGAAATTTATGATCAGACTCTGGAGTACTTAAAAGAGCAAAGGGGCTCTGAAGAAATGAATTTAGAAAATTCTAATGCTCTAGCAAACTCAGCACTTGTTATGTAGTAGCATCTTGCGAATAATTAATCAAGGGGAATAGTAACCATCTCTGTTAATCCACTACATTATTACCATCTCGTTAAATTACTAACTATGATATTCCCCACTTTGTTAAAGAGAGCTCAGTCGCTTTATTAAGTTTGGATTTGATTATGCTTGTTCAAATTTTCACGTTTTTATCACAAATGATTATACTGTCCCAGGGATAGGCTCGAAATCGGGTGGAAAAGTTATGAAAGATGCAAATTAAGTCACATTTTTATCAATGTTCACAAACACAAAGCATTAAGTTTATTAAAAATACCTTTTTTTACCCTCATATTCTCCGCCTAGACTTTTTACTCATTAGACTTGTGTGTAGGATTCCCATAACAAATTCAATATATTATACCCCATCTATTTCATAATTCTAGTATGGTAAAGAAGTTAAATAACTTAGTAAACAAAATATAAAGAAGATATTTAATCATCCAAAAGCACTGGCAGATTCACCAAGATTAATCGGCTATGAAATCATCTATTTCATAATTCCAGTATGGTAAAGAAGTAATATGGTTGACTAAGTAAACAAAATAGAACGCAGATATTTACACATCCAAAAGCACTAGCAGAGCCTTAAAGATCATCGGCTATGCAATCTGCGCACCATCTTTGAACTCTCAATTGATGAGAAGTCCTGAGTTTCAGTCTGGTCCACTTCAATGGGCACTTCCTTCAACGCAGCAGGAGATGTTCCACCATGATCTTTAATTTGCCTCTTACAAAACTGGGATAATTCTTGAACAATTTCGCACATCAAAGGTCGGCTTTTGGAGACTTCATTAACACATTTGAATGCAAGTGAAGCCATGTCATGAAGATTATGCACATCATATTTGCCATTTAGTTGTGGGTCCACAATTTCTTCCCATCCAACCTTTCCCCCGCCTTCCATGACTGCCTAATCATAACCAGAAAAATGCTGTGTCAATCCCAAGTATTTGCTTACATATATTTTCAAACGCATCAAGATACACTCATGCACTACAGCACAAGCGAACACATAGAAACCAACAAGCAGTTCTTACTAGTTTTACATATTCCATGAGCCCTTGCTGTGGATTCCTGCCAGTGATAAGCTCAAACAGTAGCACACCAAAACTATAAACATCGCTTTTCTTAGTGAAGGTTCTTGTAGACAAAAACTCAGGATCAACATATCCCAAAGTTCCTCTGACATTTGATGTGCGAGGTTTGATCATCTCTGGTCTGGAAAGCCCAAAATCAGTGACCTGGTAGTAAAATATAGATGTTAAACATACATAGAAGAAAAAAAGTTTTAAGCTTGACTATGGACGAAGATAAGTGAAGGGATATGATGAAAAAGGAAAACTGCAGCATCATCTTTACAAAAATAAGGTATCATTTTCAGAAAAGCTTCCTTTGAGTCAAGAAAACTAGGCAGATTAATTCTTCCTAACAACATTTTCAAGAAAGTAGAGTTAAGATACTATCATTTTGTTGAATATATAGAAAAGGAGAATTTGCAAAATACAACGCACAAATGAAACAACAAATAAAATAAAAATAAAAACCCAAGATTTCCCAGAATTGAGATTGCAACAAAGAATGTTTTAAAGTATGATCAACATCCCTCTTCATCTTTGTGGGAACTAAGTGTGCAAAGGTTACCTTGGCTCTCATAGACTGGTCCAACAGTATATTGCAAGATTTGATGTCACGGTGCACAACAGGTGGAGAAGCCTGCAATTAGTGGTTTTTAAGAAAATAAGAAGAAATCAAAGTAAACTTATTCCATTCAATGTTCTCCACGTGTAAGTTTACCAATTTAATTAATAAGATTTGAGTATACTGTATACCCCATGATGTAGATATTCCAGTCCTCGTGCAACATCTAGTGCTATGCTAAGCCTCAAATCCCAGCTCAATGGCTTGTGATTTTTTCCCAAATCAGCTACACAAAGAATGGTAAGTAAATAGTGAACAAGAAGAAGCTCTAGAAGAAAATATGAAAATTTGTGTTTCCTAGAATTATCTTTTGTTCAGTAAGCATAATATGATAAGTTGACTGTGTGTCAAAGTTGATGAAATACAGCCTAATATATAACTAGATTAATGTTATCACCTCATATCTGTGGTTTTAGTTTTTCAGTAAAAATCCTATAGTGGTTTTAAGCTAAAATAAAGAGAAAAGAAAATAAAGAACTGCATCATGAACAGCAGAACATCACATATTATATAAGCATGGTATTGCACTATCAAGAAAGTAAATATGAAGTTCAGTCTGAGGATAATCAAATTTTTTATTTTCCAAAAGACAAGTCAAAACAACTCAGATATTCAAATTATTGAATTAGATAAGTTCACTGATACATCATTGACACAAGACAAAGCAAATACAGATGTTTCCTTGAATTTAGACAAAAAATTCAGGTCAAACTATATTTTTAAGGAAGAAAGAATGAAGCCATTAGACACTGAGAGCATCTACTCCATCTGGCAATACAAACAAATTATGGCAACTAGTATAAAATGACAAGAAAAAATTTAATCCCTTTCTAACCATATAAATGGGAATCAAGACTGCCATTGCTCATGTAAATGTAAAGAAGCATATGTTTTCCTCTTTCTGCCACATATCCCAGCAACTCCACAAGGCTTTTGTGATGTAATCTTCCAAGTAATAAAACCTGCTAAGAGGGAAGGGAACTTTGAGAGTGTTAATCATCAGACAATTTTTAAATCCATGGAAAAGATAGCCGTAAAGAACAGTTTGAGATTATCTTGCTGCAAATTAAAGGGAGGTAGCAGTAGAGTAACTGAGTAACAGTAAATTCCAACCATTATTGCAAGAAAATAATATATACAGGACATAGTGTTGCATTAATGTGTGTGAAAAGTTGTACTCTTGTACATATTACACCCTATATGAACACAACTCAGTTGACAGTCTGGAAGTGATCTGGTAGTTTTTTACCAGTTTAAAATTCAGAAGATTTGGAAGGGGAAAAAATGAAGATCACAGTATAATTATGTACTAAGAAATACCTCTGAAATTTATAGAAATATTTTTGTTGAAAGTTAAAGTAAATTTCCGTACTGTAAAAAATTAAGAAAATGTAGTATGCCCAAACCCATTATCCTCCCACACTTTATAGGGTGTTTGAAGTAAAATTTCTACAAAATATCAAGAATCAATTAGTTTGGTAAAGTGGTAATTTAGTTTTTTATTCCCCAATATATTTTTCTAAGCTAAAGAAACAGTAACATTCACACTGTAGAGGATCCTATTGGGAGGCTATATCTTATTGTGATTTCTAAGGTAAAGCATCAACATTGCCATAAAAAAAACCTCATTCGATACAAAAGCAATCTTTTCAAAACAATTTATACAGACATATGGATACAGACACATATATAGAAACCTAAGCATATAATCAATTATTACCTCAGTTAAAAATTCCTGTTCCCCTTGCCTTGAATTAGTGCCAAGAACTTTAACTGCAACTGTCTCACCTGTATCCATCTGTGCTTTATAAACAGGGCCAAATGCTCCATTGCCTATGATGGTTGTGAAATTAGAAGTAGCCTTTTGTATATCTCTGGAAAAGGTGTCACAAGATCACAGAAAAAGATTTAAAACATGAGCAAGTACGCAGCACTAATGGCAACAACTAAAAGGAAAATAGAGAGAAGTTTCCCAGCTTCAGCCACTAAGCTACTAATAAATATATACAAGATCCAATATATTCAATCCAAAAACCTAAAACTAAAAAATGTTCCAGAGAATTTGCATCATTACATTCTCACTATTTATAATATATGGACAATTTTATTATGCTCTTTGTTTCTCTTAATTGAAGCCAAGGTTTTTTTATAAAAAAAAAGTGGTCTGCAACTACTATTTCAACAACAACGCGAAGGTTTTTGGTGTCTTCCTGATCTTAATTGCGGCCGCATCGACCGCATTTCCCCACAATTTTAAACCTTGATTGAAATTTAATCTGACATTTGTTTTCCTCCTCACTTTGAGTTACCACATATTACCTTAATTATGTTTATCAAACCCAATTGTTGGACTTATTTGCTCTCAGAAGTCCAAAGTAGAAAAGCATATAGATTAATAGTAGGGTTCAAAAAGCTTAACTAAGAGATTCTAGTAGCTGCACACTAATATACAGCAACTGTCAGTCTACAAAAGCAGAAACAACAGTGCAACAAAAGTTAACATACTTGTAAAAATACTTGGGAATTCCACATGCTGACACTGAACTATTCCTCCTAAGTCTTTCCAACCATATAGATGTGTTACTCGACTCAGATGTTCTGGATGATTCCGGACCCTCTGATAATGTTGAGTTAGAATCAACCCCTTGGACCTGAACAGGAATGGTCACTGCACTGTGAGAACTGCTCCTCTCAATGTATGTGCGCTTCCTTCCACGTATGATGCTGGATACAATCGATAATGCCAAACTCACCCCAACCATAAAGCCTATGCAAATTCCTATTGTGAAAGTTAAGGTAGGCCAGTTCATCTCATGCAAACGGAGAATATATCCTTGCTACATCAGTGTCTGCCCTTGTACCTGAAAATCACAAAACTATTAAGAGCCACCCAACTACCTTGCTCACTAAATAACAGAAAAAACATGCTCCACAGCACACTTTGTTTCTGTCATTGGATAACAAGGGAAAACCAACAGCTACATAATATTGTATCAAGTAATCAACAGGCATTGTTTAGAGTTTTTACATAAATCAGTTTTCCTAACTAGAATTTCTGGAATAGTCATTTCAAACTTTCAAAAAGATTCATTAAAGGTTTCAAAAAAAAAAACAGTCCACGACCGCAATTTTACAAACAATCTTGAGATCTTCGTGACCGCAATTGTAGTTGCATTGGCCGCATTTGTCTGTAATTTCCTGCAATGTCAAAGATGGGGACAAAATTGTGGTTGCGACCACAATTTAAAACAATCTTTGTTTCTCAGGGGTAAGAAAAATGCACAAGAGACATTTTGGTGCAGCAGTTCCCACTTCTCAACTGCTTTCTATCAAGGAAGACTTTGCAAAGTACTATAAATTTACTCGAAAATAAGTGGAAGAGGGAGATAGAACCCCACAATGCAAAAGACTTCCCGTAAGGAGAATTTACAAATCTCAAACTTGCCGTAACTGAATGGATCATCTCATTATCCATTCCACTCAACTGGCTCAAAAGCCTAAGCAATCACCACACAATGGTGAAATGAACAATCTGTGACTGTGAATTACAATCTCCTTGCATAAGAAAAAAGAAATGGATGGCACTTACGATAAGCAATAAATTGAGCTCATCAAAAGAACCTAAAAAATTGACTTACACGTGACTCATCGAAAAAGAGTAAACAAAACAAAACAAATATTAAAAAAAAGAGACAGAAGGAAAGTAAAGTGGACAAGAAAGAATAAAACAAAGGTAAAAAAAAAACTAGATGCTTAATTTTTTTTTATTTTTTTTCAGATAACAACATATACATGAAATAATTGGACTATTATAAATAACAAAATTTTTAATATCAGTATTTAACGCATCTAAATATTCAATCTTGAATAATAAAAAAAGCTTATAATAAAGCGTATCTTTAGTTTGAATTTAAAAACTTTGTGATGCGCATTTTAATATAAATTCTACGAATAAAAATAAAATACAAGCAAAAACAAGAATTCTGATACTCTGATAAGATTACTTTTGAGTCCTCAAAAATAATTTTTCCAAACATGAACGAAATCGTTAGGCACATGAAATTCTAAGTGTAAGTAATGAGATACATAATAAAAATAATAATGAATTGAAGAGTTATCTTACAGAGCAGAGAAAGAACATTGACGATGTCAATGAAACAGAGACACCACAGAAGGTGCAAGGGAAGTGGAAGTACTACTACAGAGTAGCAAAGAAGAAGCAGAGCATTGCAATAGTTAACATTACAGCCTTAATATTATGTAGGTGAAGCCAAAATCCCAAGAGAAAAAGAAAGAGAAAGACAATGATGAGAAAAATGATGCAAAAGTTGATTAATCCAAAAATAAAACAATTAAAACTTAAATTTATCAATTTTTAAAAAAATAAAATGATCGCATATGTTGATTAAAACATCTTATGTATCATTTTTTTCTTTCTTTAAAATAAAATAAAATTCTCAATTTTTATTTTAGATTTCACTTTTTGCTAAGTTCGCTATGGATCTAAGTGATGTGTTGTTTTTTGTCGTATCAAAGAAGCATTTATATCCTACATTTTATGAATTATTCTCACATGTGCCTTTGTTGGTCAAATTACTATTCTTTTGGAATAGAGGCTAGCATGCCAAAGACAAACAAATCTCGCACGTGCGAGAATCTATGTGTGTTGTTATATATTTTTATTTTTAATTAAACAAATGACTTTTTTTTTCTCACTTTACTGAATTACCCTCCCTTTTTGTTTTCTTCAGTACCTTCACTGTCTCCATCAACGCCACGTTCATCTCCACTATCTACAGCAAAATAAAACCTTGGTAAGAAAGAATAGATGAGGTTTAATTATAACTGGATCTCACATAATTTCATAATGAAGGAGATCAACATGAACGCTCAAACCATGAGAGTGGTGCCAACATGTTCCCTGAATGCAGAATTGACAAATCTGAAACTTTAACACTGCTGAAGCTCATTCACATCTAGATAGCCTTAAAACCAAAGAATAAGAGCTTAATCTACAAGAGGCTAGAGAAGAAGAGAGGGAAAACAATGAAAGCTAAAAAAATTCTTCCACACGTGAAACTTTCACAGTTTTAGAATAAGAAAACGATGAAGCAGAATCAAAAACAGTAATGATCGCAACTTCAGAAGGGTCAATGGAGGAGGAAGAAGAGACCTAGATCCAAATTTTGATCTGGAGTCAATGGAACGAGAAACAAGTTAAAGCGCGGAGATAGAGAAAGATAAGTGTTGTTGTCTTGTTGAAAGGCTTGTTAGTAAGAAATTTCAGTTTCCACTACCATTTCCTGACCATGTCTGCATGTTATGAGAGTGAAGGTCTGGTCGCACTGGGACGAAGACCATTGCAATAGGTCATGGCGGCGACGACGTCATGGGAGGCTGAGAGGGGAAGTGAAGGTTTGGTCGCGTGACAAAGGAGACGTTGAGGGTCAAATTGGAAAAGTGAAGAATAAAAAGGAAAATAAAAAAGAGAAAAAAATAAATGAATTTTAGCCATTAATTAAAAATCTTGAGGTATCTAACAGTGAAAAGTTACTTATAGAAACTTTCACACCGTGTGAAACTTGTTTACCTTTCGCACGTTAACCTTCGTCTTCTTTTGGTAAGAAGTGAGACTATGTTGAGCACTTCAGCCAACTTTTTGACCTTATCTATAACTTGAAAAATAATAGTAATATTTTCTATATCTCAAAATAAGTGAAACTTATCTACCAAAAACAAATAAGTGTCACGTTTAAAGAAAAATTGTTTCAAAATAATTATAATATTATTTTTAATATAATATTAATTATTTTTTTAATAATACTTTTAATAAGTTTAGTTTTTCAAGTATTACTATATTACTTTCTTTCTTTTATGTATTTGATAATATTACTTTTATAAAATTGATATTTTTTATTTATTTATTAATTTTTTTTGTATAAAATAACTTAAAACAACACACTTATTTAATAATGTCATTTGGGGAATTTGAACATCTCCCTTCTTTTTTCATTTTTCTTCAATCATTGAGTCAACCTTATATTTTTTTTACTAGTAAATAACTTATAAAAAATATTAATATTTGAAAAGGTCATTTAAATAAATTTTATTATCTTTTAAGAGAAAAAAATTATATACTAATAGAAGAAATCATTATTTATGATAAATTTATTAATTTCTACACAATTAACTCAAAAGTCATACAAATTATAATTTATAATTAAATGACAGTCTAAATGTAATATGGTACCATTAAACTCTATTTTTAAAGCTTTTATTTTAAATTTAAATTTTATAATTACTTTAAAGACAAAAAAAATTGCCTTAATTAACATAACCTAAACAGCCTACACAAGAGAACATCAGTCTTTCTTTTTTGCCAAATTATACCATTACAATGCACCAATACAAATGTTAGTAGAATTTAATTTATATTTATTACTACTGTGATAAAATATTTTTTTATCAAAAAATAGTAAATAATTTTTTATTAAATATTTGTATAAAATCTTTTGTAATACATGTAAATTAAACTAACGTTAATAATTTATTTTTTAACACATTCTTTAAAAATATGTTTTATCATTAGCTAAAATTTATTTAAAATTAAAGAATTATATACGTCTCGTTTTTTATTAATGAACTTCTGTTCACTATTTTAAAATGTTTGTAAACTTAATTAATAAAAAAATATTAAATGAAATATGTTAGTATAAAGATCAACTAGTAATATTGGAAGAAGTACTTAAATGCAACCAATGGTTGGGGGATCGAAACCATTTATATGTCATAACTTAAGTATGTAGCGTATGTGACGCAATAAAGTAATTTGCTTTTAATTTTTAATTTTTTTTTTCAGTAAAATAAAAAAATGTATCACTTATAGGATTTTGTGTTTCCTTTTATATTCGCTTTAATTTAGTTTATTTGTTTATAAAAAAATCCCATCGTAGATTAGTATTTTATCATGAAATCCTGTATAGAATTTCTCATATATTATATAAAATTAAATTAACATAAAATATGATATCTTCAAAGTAAACTAGAAGTTTATTTTTTATATATGTAATTATTTTTAATTTATTTCATATACATTTTTAATCATCCCTCGTAACTTTTTTATTAAAAAAATAGTCTTTGTCATAAATTTATTATAATAACTCTAATTTAATTTATAATTTTTTGGATAAAGTAGAAGATCATCTAAAAAAGCACCTACCAAACAAATGAATACCTATTCAATCACATTCAAAAGTAATTGAGGAGAATTATGCATATACCAAATGGATCAATTGGAAAATATTTTATTATAATTAAACTTAGACCATTTTTGTTCACTTTTTTAATTTTGATACATTAAAAAGATTTTTAAAAAGTAAGTGTTAACATGAAGATAATTTCAGAATTACTTCATTCAAAGAATTTAAGTCTAATGGACACTCTTCTCCCTCCCCCCCCCCCCCCCCAAAAAAAATGGAGGGGAGGATATGGTCAACCTAAAAGTTTACTTCAAGGACAAATTACTAGGTTCGCAAACTCCATTGTTAAGGAAAAATCGTGTGGATTTAATTGGAAAAACATATTCAAGATTGAGAACAATGAGGGTGATAGGCTAAAGGCAAAATGTTATCCTAATGAAAGTAATTCTCCAATAATTATGGTTGTCATAGAAGGATTTAGTGATGGTCGAGCTCTAGGGGATAATAATTAGGTCTTTTCAAAATAGGGACCATCTAAAGTTCATTCAGGGACCGTTGGGAGGCATTTGCGTGGTAGATGTGGGGAATTGATTTTACATGGTGAAGTTTAATATAACTAAGGATACAAAAAAGGGTCATTAGTTGGGGGATCTTAGATGATTTTATATTACTACTTCGTAGTTTTTCGATGGATTTCAATCTCTATGTCATCAAATGTTGGGATTGGCAACATCTTAGTTTGGATTCATTTTCTGGGTTTAGGTATAGGATACTATGATGAAAGTGTCCTCTTAGCATTAGCTTTAGGTGTTGGAAAACCAATGAAGGTTGATGTATGTTGATGCATCAAGGGAAAAGTGTGCTAGATTACATGTTGAAATCAACGTTGATGAGTAAGTGACATGGTAGATATTGAGAATTGATTTTACATGGTGAAGTCTAATATAACTAATGATAGAGAAAAAGTCATTAGTTGGAGGATCTTAGATGATTTTTTATCATACCTTAAAGTTTGTCGTAAATTCCAAACTTCTGTGTCATCAAATGTTATTATTGACAACTTATTGGTTTGGATTTTTTTTTTGAGTTTAGGTATAGGATACTTTGATGAAATTGTCCTCTTAGCATTGGCTTTAGTGGTAGGAAAACTAATGAAGGTTTATGTTGATGCATAAAGGAAAAAGTGTGCTAAAGTACCAATTGAAATTGACCTTGATTAGCTAGTGATGGGTAGAACATGGTTTAAAAATCATTGATTTTTTTCTTTTTCTTTTAGTCTGCAAAATACTTGATTTGTTATTGAATATGAAGGTTGTAAGTATTGTGTAAGATATATGGCTTCTTTGGTCATATAGTGAGAAACTATTCAAAATAGGATGTTTTATAGTTGTTGACCACATATATTCGTATCTCTACGGTATAAGGAGAAGCACACATGCATGAAGTTGCTTGACAAGCAAACCCTAATGCAAACATTAAAACTAACTTAAATTATAGGGCAACTAAGCTATGTGAGGGCTAGCTTGTGGTTACTAAAGGAAAATGGTCAAATAAATCAAGACAAAGAATAGGAGAGGAAATAAAGGAGGGATGGAATTTTAGGAAACCAAGTAAGGTTAGTAATCAAACCCAAGCCTTAAAGAGTAATAACGATGGTAATATGCAAGTGCCCCCCAAATTTAAATTTGGAAAAGTTTGCTACCTTTTGGAGCCAAATGATGATATGAAAGTCAAGAAAAGAAAGAGAGAGAAAGCTCAAAATGATCAAATATTATAAATCATGATGTATACAATCTTACTCTAGAGTCTTCCTCAAGGCAATGCATCCAACCAAACCTATTAACACCCTAAGTCTGATTTTTGTGGTCAAGTCTTATGATTTTCCAAGTCATGTTGATATTCATGTTTCCCTCTTGTTAACAAGTTATTGTTTGTCCTACAAATGCCTTATTGACTATAACAAATATTCAGGTTTTTGCTCTGAACAAACTAATGTTATTAAAGGATCCAAAGTAGTCCAATCTTACCTTTAGGACTGACAATGAATTGAACCAACTCAAATATAGTTTAAGATTCAACTTGATAATTAATTCATTAAACTTGGTTCATGAAACAAATAAATTGAATTTGAGTTAAAAGTTGAACTCGTTAAATTAACGAGCTAAACTTGGACTACATATTTTTTGAGTCAACTGATTTGGATTGATATAATTAATTTCATATTAATTTTATTTTTACATAAAATAAATAAATATGTAAAATAATTTAATTTTAAATCAAGTTGAATTGAATCAAATTGTTTGCAAGTTTTAATCAAGTCAAGCTCGAGTTGACACAAAAGGTTCATATCAAACTCAAACCGAGCTTTAAGCTACACCATTTCTTGTCGAGTCGAGTTAAATTGAGCTCAACTCGATTCGATTCATTTTCAATCTAACCTACCTTCTAATTGGGAATAGGAACATCAAATTATTTTTGTAATTTTTTATCATAGTAAAATAATTTTTCCCATTATTTCATACTATTAATCCTCCTCTCTCCCGTTATAATTTGCTAATCCAGAAACTTTCCTTTTCTCATTTTGAAAAAAAAATCATTTTATATGCCATTCACCTCTTTTCCTAGAAGCTTTCATTCATTTCTTTTTTCCATTTTGTGAAATTACAAACTTTGTCTATGCTCAATTCCATGACAGTTGCCATTTCCATTCCCCCTATTTACTAATACACTCTCATTCCATTTTATTTTTCCATAATTACCCAACAAAAAAAATCCACTCCCCTTCCTCTGATATACCGAAACCACTTTGAGAGTTTCCTGGTGTACGTACTATTTTTCCTAGTATAGGGACTATGATTTACTAATAGTCTAATACCTAAGGGCTTGTTTGGATACAAACCAAAAATGTTTTTGAGAGTTTTTTAATGGAAATATAGAGCTTTTTCTAGTAGAAAAGCTTTCAAAAACACTTATAGCCTTGTATTCAAAAAGACTCTTAATAGTGTTTTCTTATTGTATATATCTAGTTTTACCTATAATGGGTTGTCGCATTCCTTAGAAGATTTTGTGTCACAATAATCGCATTTCAGAAGCCCTGGGCTTGTGGTAATCTAACAATATTATCGTTCAAGGTACTTAAAATGGTAATTGAACACAATGAAGAGAGAGAGAGAGAGAGAGATCAAACAAACAAAGGAGGTGTAAGGGATATTTGAGACAATAAGGGATCAATTTAGAAATAGCTATTGGAAACCTAGGATGGGAGTGTATTTTTCTTATTAAAAGAAAAGAAGAAAAATAACAACTCCATTCTTAAAAGGGCTATAAACCGTTTATTTTTTCTCATATTTCTTCATTTTATATAATCCGAGATTGTAGCAACCAACATTTAAAGCAAATAAGATGTTCATTCTTGATTGTGTAATCCTTTCCGTGGAACTGCTAGGTGGCAATGTCTTAGGCATTCTTGACTATGTAATCCACAATTTATTGTTGTTTGTGTTTTTTCAACAACGAAAGCCTTCACAACTCCACTTCAATGTTGCTACCATAGGGTTGATGCTTGCATTCACCCCATGTGTAAGGGAAATTTGCACAAATTGAGAAAGGGTAGTGTATTATATAGGGCAATTTTGGGGGTAAAATAAAAAATAGAGTGCCTTGGTAAAGAAGGGTAGTGGAAATAGCAATAGCCCCATTTTATTTAGGACAAAATGGTTGACAGTCCAACTTGTGCTCTAAGTTGGCCAAAACCTTTAATGGATCCAAAGTCCTTGTTAACAAATATTGCAAAAATAATACTTTTCCTTCCTATTAGGGTAACAAACTTAGAGTTTAATAGCCATGTATGAATAATAATGTAAAATAATTTCATGTTAATAAAGGTTGATTTGGTTGGTAAGGATTGTACTCATATATTACAAGGATGTGAGTTAAAATTTTGCTATTAATGTTAGGACCTTTTTGGTGGATGATATCTAAATATCTTTATAAGCACTTTCGAGTCTTGAAGTATGTTTTAAACCTATTAAACCTCTAGGATCCAACTCACCTAAAATTTTATCTAACAGAAAAATAATATAATTTTTTTATACTATTATCTAATCATAAATTATTATACATAGTAAATTTGTTAATTTTTATTAAAGAAAAAGGATCATACACTAACTAACACGGTAAAAAAGTTTTAGAGAGTGATATAATCACAATCTACACCATATATAATAAGTTTGTGGACTTTTAAAATCATATCTTAAAAATAATTTAGATGATAATTTATAATTAGATGATAATGTAAAACTGTTTTACACATTATATATGCATTAAACTTATAATAAATATTTAAAAAATCATATTTATTATAGTTTGATGATATATAATTGAATGATAATATACATTTTTTTACACCAATAATATATGATCTTTTAACTTTTAATTTATATGAATTTTCAGGCACAAATATTTTATATAATCAACATTATAAATTATAATAGATATAAATTTCCTCTAAAAATAGATATAATTTTTAAATAATTATTATGAAAATAATTTTTTTATTATAGATGTTAATATGTAATTAAACAATCATATGCAAACTTTTTATATGGTATATTTACTTATAAATTCTTCTTTTTATTTGATTTACTCATAAATCCACGCAGGAGAGGATTTTTGTTTCTGCATCCTACGACGACAAAGTTTTGTTCCTTTGCGTGGCAACATCGTATGGAGTATGGACAATCATAATCATAATCTATAAAACACAAAAACAATCCCAAATATCAATATAACATAATTTATTTCAATAACTATTTATCTCAAATATATGGTAAGGGATCTAATTCTTATATATGTTTATATAGATCTATTTTGATTTTTAACAGGGCAATAATTAGGGGTGGAAACAGGCCAGACCAGGTCAAGTTTGGTTAGGCCTGGCCTTGACCTAATTTAAAAATATAAAGCCTGGTCTAACCTTTTTATCTATCATAGGCTTTTTTTTTTAGGTCTGGCCTAGTCTATTTAAAAGTCTGCCTTGGCCTACGAGCCTATTAAAAACCTACTTTAAAATAAATATTATATATTAAAAAGAATCTAATGACTATATAGTAAAACTTCGAGAATTCGCATAATACTTTTATAAATTTAATATAAAAAATACACATACTTCCCTTTTAATTTGTGCATGAAAAAAATAAAATCAATTAGAGCACTCTAATATGAGATTAAAATTTACTAATCACAACAAATTATCTTTTTTATATTTTATCTTTTTAATTAGATTATATTTTATATTATATTATTTTATTTCTCTTTTTAAAATAAACGTAACAGTTTTTATTTTTTTTATAAAACTTACACACAAATTATCTTTCTTATCTTTTATCTTTTTAAGTAGATTAAATTTTATATTATATTATTTTATTTCTCTTTTTAAAATAAACGTAACAGTTTTTATTTTTTTTATAAAACTTACACACAAATTATCTTTCTTATCTTTTATCTTTTTAAGTAGATTAAATTTTATATTATATTATTTTATTTCTCTTTTTAAAAAAAACATAATAACTTTTACTTTTTTATAATTTACAAACTTACGTACAACTTATCTTTTTTATATTTTATTTTTTTAAGTAGATTAGATTTTATATTATATTATTTTATTTTTCTTTTTAAAAGATTGATTTATATCTTTTTAGTTTTAATATATATATATATATATACTTTTATCTTTTTACAAATCTATTATAATATTTCAAATCTTCTATTTTATTTTCATCTTTTAAGTAGATTAGGTTATTTAGATTTTATCTTATTTTTTTCCTTTTTTTAAAAGATTGATTTATATCTTTTAATTATATATATATATATATTAAATAGGTCAGTCTAATAGACTTAATAGATTTTTTTTTAAGTTTAAGCTCGACCTTTTTATTTAAATAGACTTTTCAAAAAAATCTGAATCTGATCTTTATAATAAACAGGTCAGGCCAGACCAGGCCAAAAATCCCTGATAAGCGGGCATGACCCATTTCCATTACTAGCAACAATATCGGGAACTGAAAATACTAAATATATATGTAGTTGATGTCACCTATTTAAAAAGATATAAAAAGATTAAAAGTAAAAATAAAATTGAAAAGATATAAATTAGTCTCTATTTCAGTACTTCTAGACTGATAATTCTTTTTTTAATAAAAATTCGAAATAAAGCAAAACAAAAACAAAAAATAATTTGTGCACAATCATTCTCTGATTCTCACACAAAACGCCACTCACCCATCTTCTTCACTTTCTTTTCCTCCTTTCAGTTTCGCACCTCAAACCCGACATCAATCTTCATCCCGTTCCTGTTCCTGTTCCCCTTCCTCTCTGTTTCTCCATTCCCACTCGTGGGGTTACTCTCCTTACTCTTCTTCTTTAGTTCTTTTCTCTCCCTTCGCTTCCAACAGCAACCACGACCCCGAATTTTTAGGCTTTGGGATTGAGATTCTCTCTCTCTCTCTCTCTCTCTCTCTCTCTGTTTTTTTTTTGAATTTTTTTGAAACTTCTGTGAGGGAGAAAGGGGAGAATGTCGAAGAAGAAAGTTAGCGGCAATACCATGACGCTGAAGGACTTCCATGGCGGTTCTATTCCCTCTGATCTCCCTCTACCTTCTGCTCCCGGCGTGTAAGCACCACCCCTTTATTGTTCTTACCTTTGTTTTCATCTATGGTTTTAAATTTTAAATCTTTTCGTGTTAGTTTGTTTTGTCTCCGATTATTAGCAAATGGGTACCCCTGTTGATGCTGCGGTTGTGAAAAGAAAAAAAAGGGTATTTGAGAGAGGAATTAGATCTGTGGATAAGTGGATTGACTGGATTCTAATGGTTCATGATTTTTGTTTTCTTTTGGTGTGATGAGGTTTCTTCATGATGGATCTGTTTGTGCAATGTTTTACCCCTTTTTTTTGTTTTTTTTGCAGGACTGTGAGGACTTCAGATCGTGCTGGTTTTGATCGGCCGTCGGCGTGGGGGACACCGATGGGCCGGTCGGATCATTGGTCTCGGCCGCACACGTCGCCAGCAACTAGGCATTATGATGACAAAACCCCGTTTTTGTCACACACTGCCCCAATTGGCAGGAATTTTGATGAGGATGAGAGGAAGCCCCTTGATGGTGGTTCGACGCCACGTAGGACAATCAGTGATGAGAGCATCCGTGGTGGTCAGCCTCCTCGTGTTGAGGTGAAGCCACCGGAGTTTGGACTGGGAGGGAGTTCATTGGGCAGGCAAGTGGCTCCAGTGTCTCAAACTCCTGTTGGGGCAGGTAATTCATACTCAGCGAGGCTCACTGATGCGGTGCACGTGGGGATGAATCCTCTGAGTTTAGGAGGGAGTAAGGAGCAGGGAACTGCAGCAGGTGGTGGTGGTTATCCGAACGCGTGGTCAATGCGGAAAGAAGTGGCAAGTGCTGTTGAGCCAGAGCAACCAGCTTGGTCTAGTGCTGGTGCTGCTTCCAAGTTGGCTCACGCGAGTGCCCTTGAGAAGGTGTCTTCTGGTAGATGGCAGTCTAAGGCTGTACATTATCAGACTGACACTGAGGTGGTTAGATCTCCTGAAGTGGAGAATAGACCACATGTTAATGTTAATGGCGTTGGGGCCTATAATAGGACAGATGCAGTGGGTGAAAAGGAGTGTTATGATGCAATGCTAGCTAGACACGCTGAAAGGGGCTTAGGCATTGATAATCCGATGCAAGGTGGTAGGAATGAGTTACTAAATTATGAAAGGTCTGGGGTTTCCCGATATTCAGATGTACGGCCGACAAGTGCACCTCATCAGTCTGGTCGGGTTCAGCTGGCTCGAAATAATGGAGAAATTGTTGGGTCTGATTTGCAGCACCCTATGCCTTCTGAACCAACTGAGCGACCTAAACTGAAGTTGCTACCAAGGGCAAAGCCAGTGGAAAGTTCAGAACCTGCTGTCATGGATTATGCACAGGTATTCACGAGTTCAGCTTACAAAATAAATTCCACAAGATTTTTTTCCCTTTTGGCAGGGGGTTGGGTGATCAGCTTTTATTTATTCTTACAGTTATTTTATGAACTCTCTTATTTGCTTCATGGTAGGGTAATCGTCAGGTCAATGATTCTGGCCATGTTGAAACTGTTTATCAAGCACATGGCCATGCTAATTTTGTGAAGCCTGTATCAGCTGGAACTGACAATGGGAAAGACGCAGGACAGCGTCCGAAGCTGAATTTGAAGCCTCGGTCTCAGCCCATTGAAAAACTGGACGGAAACAGTGAAAGAGACAGGTCAGTTGTGTGAGGCAGTCAGTTTGGGAATTTTTAACTATTGTATATATCTATTTTGTGGTGTTTGTGTTGTCTATGAAACACTGCCAGTTGGTTCAAACTATAGTGAACTATTGCTACGGAAAACTATTTCTACAGTAGCTGCTTGAAGATTATAAGAGTGTCTGCACATCACGTAAAGTTTTAAACCGTAATCCTAATATATTAGTAATACTCCAAATATGCACCATGAAGTGGGAAAGATATTTTGTTTTAATCTAACTACTTATTTGATAGAAATACTGGGTTTTCATGGGTGGTTCACGTGTCAGGTCAAGTCCATAACTAAATATAATCCACCTATTACAAATTGTTTAGGGATTTAGGTTGTCTTCATCAGAGTAAAGATACCTGTTCTTTGTGAGAAAAGTGATCCTATTTTACTACAACTCCAATATTTCCTGTTTGGAATGATCAGAAAGGAAGACATGATTCCATGACTTACCACACAGGTATGCATGTGCATGCTCGTAAAATATACAAGGGAGAACATGTTATAATTTCTGAATCAATTTTAAATTTTTAATGAAAATAACAAAAAAGGAGATTATGTGCATTTCATGACCCATGTGTGTATGTGTTTGGAATATTAACTTCATTCTTGCTTTTCACTAAATTGGAATTTTGGAAAATCTGAAAAGTTTCACTCTGGCTTTGTTACCTTCCAAAGGCCATAATTTGGAGGAACAGTTGTGCTCCCTAAAGTCTAAAAGTGATGGAGAGAAGTAGGGAGGTGAGACAAAGGAAGATAAGTGGTTTTAAGTCTTGAAAGACTATTAGATTGGTCACTTGTTCCTGGAATAAATGTCTGCAAGATTTATTTGCTTTAAGGAATAGTAGAATGATATTTCTTTTCCTATTAAAGTGTGGGGGATGAGCCTCATCTAGTTTCCTCCATTTTTGTCTATCTTCCTCTCTGTACCTTATACATTTAATTTTTCATTTTAATAATTTTTTATTTTATTAAACAAATTTGAAGGAGAAACCATGGAATTTTATGCTACCTATATATGGAAACATTATATTATAGGTAGCAATAGTTCTGTGTGTGTGTGTTTGCCCATGAAATTATGTGTGTGCGCGTCTGTGTTTGTATCCTTGGCTCATTTTCAAATTTAGCAAGTAGTAGATATTGAAATTTTGGAGCAATTCTGGAAGGTTAGGCTTAGCCGCTTAGGGCTTGTTTCGTGCTTACAATTGGATTGGGTCCTTAAATGTAACTTTGATGTTTATCACACATTTTGGAATTAGTAGTATCGATGCCACAGAATTAAAGAACAATTAAATAGTATCATTATTGATTCTTATGTTTGCTTTTAATGCCGGAATTAATTATTTTATGTTTGCCTTTATTCTTGTCATATAAGGAGTGTTTTATGTTTGCTGTTATGAATTGTTAAAAGGAGCCTCATAACACAGCAAATGTATGACTTATTTTTGGTTTTCTTCACCCAATGCATGTAGCACGTATATTCTAAAAGTGTAATCAGGCATTATACATATACTGAATACAACCACATCTCAATCATGACCTAATTTAACAAAATAGTATCTCTTGGGTTGGGATTCTTGAATCATGTTTCCTATGTTTGTGAGCTGCCTACATGAAGGGTTCTTATTTCTGCTTTTGTTTAAAAGCAAAATGCATAATATGAAGTAATGATTAATGTTGAACTTTGTAATATCTTAATATCATCTTGTATCTTTGCTCAATGCATAATAGAGCTACTTTGTAATATCTTAATTTCATGATTTTCATCTTAATGACTGAGGCAAATGTTTCAGGAATGTTTTATTTGGTGGAGCTCGCCCACGTGAACTAGTAAGTGTTTTCCTTTATATATTATCCTGAATGCCAGTAAGTTTATGCTTTATTTTTATAGAGTAAATGGCCAATTTAGTCCTTGAATTGTATCTCATTATCATTTTATTTCCTGAAATTAAGGAAAACTCAAATAAGTCCCTGAAATTTTTTAAGATTTCATTCAAGTCCCTGAAATCTTTTAAGATTTCATTCAAGTCCCTGAAATCAACTCATTTTTTCACTTTGGTCCCTAAACTTATGTGATTGTTATCACTTGGACTAAGACTGAAATAAGGATAAAAGGGTTAATTTTTCAGGAATTTAAATGATTTTCTAAAAAATTTCAGGGACATATGCGTTTTTCTTAGTTTTAGGACTAAAATGACGAGATACATTATTAATATTAATATTAATATTAATATTGTCATGTTGGGATTAGGGGAGGATATTATGTAATGCCAACTGCAGCAACTGGCATTCCTTTCTTTGCTTTTCTCCATGCTTGGCTTGTTTTCATCTTGATAATGTTTCCAATTTTCCCACAGGTATTGAAGGAGCGAGGAATTGATGATGTTGCAATCAATGTGGTTGAGCATTCAAACAGGTAAGGACTTGTTTTGTCTGTCTGTGTACATCACCGTTTGACTCAATGCTGATCCAAGTCTGATTCAATGCTTGCCAATTGCCAATAAATCGTGTTCTGTGAAGGGTTGAAAACAATATTTCGAGGGTTGAGAAACATCCTGACCGTTCAACCCAGACTCGATATGGTGAAAAGACCGAGGATGCTCATCTTGATCAAAAGACAGGCAGAAAACCCGAAAGGAAGGAGCAAAGGGTAGATGGTGATAGGGCTCATGCGCAGAGGAGAAATTGGCGGGGTGATACTCGGAGAAATGGGAAGGAGACCGATAAGCAGCTGCAGGCCCCTGAGAGGCAACCTTCACCTGAGACATGGCGTAAGCCTGCGGAGCAGCAGCCAAAATCAGCTCCAGGTGCTACTGGCACATGGTACGGTAGAGCAGCTTCGGCGGTTGAACTTGCACAAGCATTCTCCAGATCTGTATCAGATCCAAAAGCAAATGATAGGTTTTCAGGTCAAAGGGGTCTGAACACTGGCAACAGCAGCAGGACACAAGTGCCATTTTCACGGCTTGTTGGTCCTACTTCAAGGCCTCAGATCAATGGTTATTAAAATATTTGATGGATAATTGGACTCACTCAAGACCAATTTCTAGGAGACAGCATTGGATTCATGCAAAGTGGAATTGCAGAGCACTTCATGTAGTGGCTGTGGTTTTAGTTATTTTCTTCTCATTCACAACAATTACGAGTGAGAAATTAAAATGATTTCTCGAGTTACATAGCCTTAGTTATGACAATACCAACTTACAATCACCATGTTTTATTTTGTTTTTATTTATTGCCCCATATCATTTGCTGCCAAGACACTAATTTTTCTTTCTTTCCTTGTGGTGGAGATGAAAGGGCTGTTGCCTAATGAAAACATTGTAGCATGATTTACACCATAAAGTTGTTCGTTTTAGTTTCATCAACATGCAGCTATCTTGGGCAATTTATGGATCATGATCACGGATTTCCAATTTCGAAACAATTTTTAAGTGCTCAGCTTCTTGCCAGGTTATCCGCAAAACATAAATTTTTGTCAGTAAATCAATTAGTTTAATAAATAATAATTATTCTTAATGTTGTTTCTGCTTGTATTCATAGTTTTGTGTTCTTGTGTAACCAATAGATGAATGTGCTATTAAATCATATTACCACAGAAAATGAGATGTTGCTTTCCAATTTTACTCAATGAGTTAAATAACTTTAATGTTTTTGTTTAATTTTGCTATAATAAATAAGTTTAATGAAATGATCTGGAAGGTAAACACAATTGTACCTTGTAGCCTATGTACTCAAACCATGACTAGACAACGGACCGGCAAAGCTTTTATTTAACATTAATCGTTTTTAAAGTTTTATTTTAATTATAATCACACAATAAATTAATGTCTATAATGAACATCGAGAAAATCATTTTTATACAAGTCATTTTACTTTCTTGAAACTGATGAATTAAGATTTAAATTCTTATAGGAAGAGGTGTTCATATTTTATGTTTAGTCATACTTCAATAAGATTGTCTTTGAGGGATACTTATGAGAAACCAAAAAAATAAATTAAAAATTATATGATTACATATTTTATATTGTTTGATGTTACATTGTTCAATTATCTTGACTTATTTAAATCATAAATAAAATTCAAATATCAGATTAACTAAATTAATTAATATTTCATTTGAAATTAATCAACTAATTAAAAAATTATTTATAAATAAAAAACTTAAATACACAATGAAAATATATTTTTATTTTATTTTATTTTATCAAACTTTACAATAAAAACGTGTTTTCGATGTGAATCCATATTTCTGTCAAAAGTATTATTTTAGAACAAATAAAAAAAGTTGGGATGTGGTCATGTGGGCATAACAAAATGGAGTACGAGAATAACATGGGCCAACTTTGAGCCTTAATATGTCTGGGTTTGATAATTTTGGGCTCATCAAATAATATTTTTATTTGAATTAAAAAAATAAATAAAAAAAGCAAAGCAAAAGCGACGACGTACTTTGCAATTGACAATTACGACGAGCAACTTGGCGTGCAGGAACCGGAGTCGTGAACTCGTTCTGCGATCGTCATCACCGACCATCATCACTTTTTCCTCTTTACTTTCTCATTAGAGTCTCTCACTGTGCCAAAACACGATTTTTGTATTGTACCTTTCTTTTGAGTTCTGCGCTTTTCGATCTTAAGAAGACGTAAAAAGGAGCAACAACATGTTGGAGAAGATCGGGTTGCCGTCAAAGCCTTCGCTGCGAGGGAACAATTGGGTGGTCGACGCCTCACACTGCCAGGGATGTTCCTCTCAGTTCACCTTCATCAATCGCAAGGTTAATTCCGGTTATCATTTTTTATTTTGGTTTTCCACATTTTTCATATATTTTGTTGTAAATACTGAAACTTTTTGCAATTAGATGGAAAACCCATGATTTGTTTTCCCTTTAGAGTGCTGGATTTTATGTGGGCATCTTAGAAAATGATAAAGTCGTTAAAATTTCGCTCATTTATTGTTCGTGGAGGATTATAACTTTGTGGCTGATGTCGTTATGCTAGTTGGTTTTTGGCTTCGATGTTTGGATGTTTGCGTGTAGTCATGATTTTTTTTTGTTTGTTTGTATGATGCAGATAGTTAATTTCCTATTAAGTTTGCACTTTTTTTTTTTTTTAATGAAAAGAGTGATTAAATTTTAGTTCAGTGGGTAGCGGATCTGGTTGGGTTAATCGAGTTAGGCTGATTGATTTTTATGATCAGATTAGTTAATTGCATCTAATTGCTTTGTGCAAATTCTCTTTGTTCTGTGAAGCCATGTCTAATTGCAGCTCATTTTCCTCTTAGGAGTGTATATGCAAAATTTTGCTTCCTACCCATTCATATAAAGTTGGCAAGTATAAATTGTTCATGTCATGTGAAAGTGTTTTGATGCTCCTCCTTGGTGCATTTCATCTGTAACTTGCCTAAGAGAGGATCACTCACTGTGCTTGAAGCTTATCGAGTTGAATCCTTTTATCAGCATTGTACTTTGAAGCTTCGTGGAATCCTTGATTGCAATAAATGAATAATATGCTTGTCTATTTCATTTCATCATTTTGTGTGCAACATGAGATGCTGAGTACTGGAAGATGATCTTCCACGTTTGCTTATAAGAATGAATCTTTTTTGGTTACAGTATAAGAATGAATTGGATTGAACTCAAACTGAATTTTTTGTCCAAAATTTATTTATTTACTTTTTTTTCAATTTTATTTTATTTTTCAGCATCACTGTAGGAGGTGTGGGGGAATCTTTTGCGGCAGTTGTACTCAACAAAGAATGGTTTTACGCGGACAAGGTGATTTACCTGTGCGCATTTGTGAACCTTGTAAGAAGCTAGAAGAGGCAGCACGGTTTGAATTGAGACATGGACGCAGACCTGGGAGAGGTATATTTTTTTCTTTCTTAATGTCTTTCAAACCACGTGTTTTTGTTAGAGCAGCATTCCTTTATTTTACTTTTATTACTACTAGATTTTTCCATACTTTTGAATATTCATTTCAATTTATCCAGGAAGCTTGAAATCAGCACCTAGAGATGAAGGTGAAGTTTTGAACCAGATTCTTGGTCAAACCAGCGACAAAGTTCCTAGTGGACAGAGATCTGTTGGCGTTGCATCTTCTTCGAGTAATTCCAATTTTGATGAAGACATACAAAAAATTGTCTCAAATGACAAGCCTAATGTTTTGGGAATTGATTTGGGATCCACCACTCCTGATGAGTTACGTAGGCAAGCTTTGGAGGAGAAAAAGAAGCATAAAATTCTGAAAGGAGAGGGGAAATCTGACGAGGCATTGAGAGCTTTTAAGAGAGGGAAGGAACTTGAGAGGCAGGCTGATGCTTTGGAAATTCAGTTAAGAAAGTCTCGTAAGAAGAGTTTGCCTTCTGGAAACGTGTCTGACGTGCTTAACAAAGGCATTCCTGCAGAGTCTGACAGAAA
The DNA here is from genome assembly GCA_007407185.1 of Glycine tomentella. Lineage (NCBI taxonomy): Eukaryota > Viridiplantae > Streptophyta > Magnoliopsida > Fabales > Fabaceae > Glycine > Glycine tomentella. Next base: position 1,725,066 of record PYAF01001714.1, on the reverse strand, counting down.
AACAAAGTCACTTTCTCATGTTGGTAGAGAAAAGGATGATCTTACTTCCGAACTTAGAGATCTGGGATGGTCTGATATGGATCTACATAATGAAGACAAAAAGTCATCAAACTTGAGTTTGGAGGGTGAACTCTCATCAATAATTGGAGAAGTCTTTTCAAAAACTGGTGAACAAAAGGGCAGCAAGATTGATAAGTCCCAAGTTGTTGCTCTGAAAAAAAATGCTCTAATGCTGAAGCGTGAGGGTAAGCTTGCAGAAGCCAAAGAGGAACTAAAAAGAGCTAAAATTTTAGAAAAGGAACTGGAAGAACAGGAACTCCTTGCTGAAGCTGAAGATTCTGAAGATGAGCTATCAGCATTAATTTGTGGCATGGATGATGGTAAAGAATTACCAAATCTGCATGATCGTGGGCATGATTTTGATTTTGAACGCCTTTTGGCCATTTCCGATGATCTTGATGGTAATTTTGAAGTGACCGATGAGGATATGATGGATCCTGAAATAGCTGGTGCTTTGGAATCATTAGGTTGGACTGAACCTGAAAATGCATCTTCCAAGTCTCAAACATTTGACAAAGAAGAATTGCTTAGTGAAATTCAATCTCTTAAAAGAGAGGCTCTTAATCAAAAGCGAGCAGGTAATACTGAAGAAGCAATGGCATTCCTGAAAAAGTCAAAGTTATTAGAAAGGAGTCTTAACAGCTCTGGACCTGAAGACTATAATTCTGTGTCACAAAAGTCCACTTCTGTAAGGAAAAGTGTGAGTTCTGAAGTTGCTGGTAAGGGATCAGATTCCATTCAACTAGATGAGAGAAATACTAGTGCCACTAATAATGTTTCTTCCACAGTGGCACCAAAAAGCAGATTGATGATTCAAAGAGAACTTTTGAGTTTGAAAAAGAAGGCTCTCACATTGAGAAGGGAAGGGAAAATGAATGAAGCAGAAGAAGAAACGCAGAAGGGTGCAGCTCTTGAACAGCAGCTGATGGAGATGGATAAGGCTTCAAATCTTAAAACATCACAAACGAATACCACTGATAATATCCCACATCATAAGCAAGCTGATTTCCATAGAAATCTGCCACTTGAGGAAGGAAGTGAAGATGACGTAACAGATCGAGATATGTCTGATCCAACATATCTTTCACTCCTTAGGGACTTGGGTTGGAATGATGACAATAATGATAATTCTCCAAGCAAGTCTTTGAAGAAAGTTGATAATCATTTTGTTCCAGCCAATGATGCTTCTCTAAGTAAGCATTCCACTAATATCCTGGTTCAAGCTCCAAGAAGTAAAGCTGAAATTCAGAGGGAACTCTTGGGTTTAAAGAGAAAGGCCCTTGCTTTCAGGCGAGAAGGGAAAGCTGAGGATGCAGAGGAAGTTCTTAAAATGGCAAAAGCATTAGAAGACCAGATGGAAGAGATGGAAGCTGCAAAAAATAAACCTCAGGTTGAGGCTACTGTGATGAAAGACGGACTTTTCAATCCTCCAGTTGATGAAGAAAGTGAAATGGCTGTTTCAGAAGAGGATTTGCATGACCCTACATTGAATTCAATGCTTACTAATCTAGGGTGGAAGGATGATGAATTTGAACCTGTGGCCATGAAAGAAGATCCAGTTAAGGAAGCTACTAGTAGGTCTACACACACTGTGGATCTATCTGCTCATGATTCCTCTTCAGGCATTCCTGCTACAGCTTCGAGAAGTAATGGAGAGATTCAAAGAGAACTTTTAACATTGAAAAGGAAGGCACTTGCTTTTAGGCGCAAGGGAGAGATAGAAGAGGCTGAGGAAATTTTAAGGCAAGCCAAAACTTTGGAAGACCAAATGGAAGATTTTGGGAACCGGAACAAGGACTTGTCACTTAATGTTTCCAAGGATCAACAATCTGTTCTGTCTGAATCATCTGACTACCAGGAAAGACATGGAAGTTCGGGGGTTGCTACTGAAGTTGATAATGCTTCAGCCTCATCTGTGGTTTGGTCAAGTAAGAATAGTTTTGAATCAACATTTGGTTTAGAAAGACTCAACAATGAGACAAATATTCCCATCTTAAGGATGTCTGATAATTTATTTCATGCAACCTCTCACTTTGCAGACGGTAAGCATTCATTATCTGCCGAAGGGAGTACTTCAAGTGAAAATCTTTCAAAGAAGATGAAAGCAGAAAAAAACATTGGTCATAGCTCCTCTGCTGGCCACTCTAAGGATATGGTAGATTTACTTACTGGTGATGGTAGTAACATGTCTAAAATGTTGACTAAAAAACATACAGAATATAAACTTGGTTCAGCTAATTCATCTCAAATTGATCCTGCTATTCATTTGGACTCTTCAGTGAATTTTAACCAAGATCGAGGGTTCAAAAACAGTGATACAACTCAAAAAAGAGAAGTGACTGATGCAATTGAAAAGCCAAACATAAACGAGTCAAATGCTGTTCAGGATAATGCTTCTCAGCATCACGTTATCTTGCATCAGGAAATTTTGGCTCATAAAAGGAAGGCAGTTACTTTGAAAAGAGAAGGGAAACTAACAGAAGCTAAGGAGGAACTCCGGCAGGCCAAGCTGTTGGAGAAGGGCTTGGAGGATGGAAATAAGCAGCCAGACACTGCCTCTTCCTCTGCCTCTGCCACTGTGAACAATGTTCCCCATGCATCAAATGTTGTACAAAAGAAACAAGAATCGTCAAATGTTAGTGCAAAACCATTGAGTAGTCGTGATCGATTTAAATTGCAACAGGAGTCTCTAGGGCACAAACGTCAAGCCCTAAAGCTACGGAGGGAAGGCCGAATAGAGGAAGCTGAAGCTTTGTTTGAACGGGCAAAGGCAATTGAAACCCAGTTGGAGGAGTTGACAGCTCAAGATTCCAATAAGTCAGATGGTGTAGATGACGTGGCCGTTGAGGATTTTCTGGATCCTCAACTCTTGTCTGCTCTGAAAGCTGTTGGACTTGATGATGTAAGTGTTGTGTCAAAAGCCCCCCCAGAAAGACAAGAGACTGTGAAATCCAATGCTAAAGTTGAGAACTCTAACCAAGAGAGAATTCAGCTAGAAGAAAGAATCAAAGAAGAAAAAGTCAAGGCACTTAATTTGAAACGTTCTGGGAAACAAGCCGAAGCCTTAGAGGCTCTTCGACGTGCCAAATTGTATGAAAAGAAGCTAAATTCATTAACATCTGGTTGATGATGAAGTAAACACTGCAACTTCAAGGTGGGCAAAAAGTCCTCCCGTGTTCAAATTGCTAGTTACTTTTAGGATAGTTTAATTGGTGAGTTTTCATTGGAGGAGGACTAGAAGGTACCCAGGAGGTTTCTCCTTCCATTTCATGCATGTTTGCTTTATTATGTTCATAAATATTCGAGAATATATACGTGATCATTCTCAAGTTACAATTTTCAAATGTGGTTCTAAACATGAATCAATGTTGTATAACGTGTTTACATAAAGTGTTAAACATGGCCATTCCCATGAGATATTGCCATAACACTAACTTTTTTCACCAAAGAGCTGTTCTTTGCTGTGGATCTAACTTATAGGGCAGATAATTTTACGCCATCTTCCATTTGAAAATGGCTTCATCACTTTTACACTCATAAGAAACTATGATATGAGCATGTCCAATACAAATTGTAGTGACTTTTGGATATAGCTTTGGTAATCCATAAAGAAGATAAGGTTTGAAGGTTTATTACCTGATTCACTACCCCGCCTAAGAGCTTGATTCAGGATTATGTTTACATCCATGCTGGGAAAGAGGATTTTTGTTCCATACCCAATTCTAATTCTATTTGAAAATATTTTGTTTTCATTTCTTCCTCTATAAATAAGTGTAGAAGTATCATTATTTTTATTGTCACATTCTTCTACTAATCAAACTAATATTATCTCTGCAGAGTTGTGTTGGGATTATTAAGGAAGAGAAGGAATGAGCTAGGGGAAAGAATTAGCTGCAGGCCTGCAGCAGATATAGAGCAATACTTTATGCATGGTTGATGGTCGTGGGGTTGGTGCGGTTTGGCCGTTTGGGTGTGGGGAACGTGAGGGGGTGAGAACAATAAACTGAGGGGGCAAAAGAGGCATTATGCTTGATTTGGTAGTGCCAATAACAAAGCTGATACGTTTGTCAAACTCGGCCCAATCCAAATTTGGACATGATGTTTTGAATGCATCAAGACTTCAAGTGATATCTAATACACTTAAGATTTTTTTTTTAAAGTTAAAATATATGTTTTCCAATAATGGCGCATACAGGTCTAGAACCTGCAACCTTAACTTGACACTCCAACCGATTGAGCTAATAGGTCAATTATGTTAAAAAATAATTAATGTTGATATATATAACACTAAATTTTTTAATGTATATTTAACACATATAAGTTTACATGATAAAAAATATTAGACATGTAAATACAATATAATTTTTAATTTAACCAGTAAATATAGATATAATTTTATTAAATTTGTAAATTTTTTTATTAAATTTATAATTTTTATATGTAAAAAATACTTCAATTATTAGATCAAAATTAATTGTTACAAAATTTATTATGTAAGATTATTTTCAGTAAAAAGTGTGTTATCAAACCAAAAATGTTATATATCAAATTAGGTTAACTTAAAATTATAAATTTTTAAATAAATTTTTAGTTAAATATTATTAACATATTTATATTTCGGACCTTTGTTTATTTTAACTAATTTTAGTATTAGGTTAGATATTTGGGTCAAAAATT
>PYAF01001714.1:1689400-1720229 GCA_007407185.1 Glycine tomentella | reverse complement strand
AATATTTATAGGGAATTTCATCAAGTAATAAATATAAAAAATTAAAATTCAATATATAGTATACAATTGTAAGAGTATGACTATATTAAAATATGATAATACATTATTAATTTTATATAATTAAACATCAGTTATTATTTTATTGATATAGTCATAAAATAATTTCTAAAAGAAAACTTTTAAAACAATAAAAAAATGAAAATCATAATTTTTTAGTGAACTGTTATCAAGGACTTGGATTTGAAACATATGATGAACAATCACACATCATTTGATTAATATACTTGATAATAATCTTTTTCTTACAATTAAGAGTACGTTTAGAAGAAAAAATAGAAGAAGTTAAATTAAGGGAACATGATTTCCAACAAAAGATCAACAGTTGGGATAAATTAAAAATCTAAAAAATCATTATTATCACCTTTATTAAAAATTTTTATATCTTATTTGTCTTTCTATTTCTCATCATTTTATTTATTACTAATCACCTTTTCTTTCTTCTTTCTATCCACACACTGGTTTCTTGGGTTTACGTTGCTCACGAAAAAGACTTTTTGACTTAAAGGAGACTTTTTTTCTTTCAAATTTACCAAATGTAGTAATTTTTAATTTTTGAATTAATTCTCAAAATTTATATGTTTAAATATGTATTTAAATAGGATAATTGATGAATATACCAATAAAATTTTTGGAGCTGATGATTATCATGTTTTGTTTAGCTACTTTTTAATCTCCAAGAATTAAGAAGTAAACCTAAAACAAAAATTTATTAAGAAATAAATGCAAAAAATTGATATTTATTAAGAATAAAAAAACATATTCAAGCCTTATTTTAAATACAAAAGTATTACAAAAAAAAATCATACTTTATTTTGTATTTTTTATATAAAATATGTTTTTAGATAATTTAAATGAAAAATATTATCTTAAATTAATTTTTATTTATCATATATAAACATATAACTTTTTTCTCTAATTGATTATAACAAAGATTATAGACATTGTTATACATTGAATGACCCCAACATCTCTTAAGGTTTTGATGAAAACAAATATATAAATTTGTGTTAAACATTCAATTGCATTTTAGTCAACAAATTTGGTGACTGAAAGCAACACTAGATGAAACTTATCATTAGTGGATACCTCGTCCACGGGAAGCATGAAGTACTTATCCAGGCCATCCAAACACCGATTGAAATATGCATTTTTATTTGAATTATCAATTTATGTTAGTTTATATGATTTTGTTTAAAAGGAATAAATTTTCAAATCAATGTTATATTTCCTTTAATGAGTTTAACGACCATATTGAGCTATGTATGACAAATATGAAAAGTTTTGGTCCTATCAGACAAAAACGTGCAGTATCTACTTATTTTAGGAAATATGATCAAGCTGCACATAGGTCATATTATCCCAAAGATACTCTTTACAATTACGAGTCTCTCTCTCTCTCTCTCTCTATATATATATATATATATAAATATGTCATCAATGATTGAAGAACAACAACAAACACGTATAGAAAAATCAGAGTCGTGAATCAAGAAACAATAGGAAAGAAAAACACTAAGCTTATGAAAAGTCCATTCTTTGTGATATACACATTACCTTTGAGAGATTTGAACTTCATTGTAAATTCACTCTTTGAGTATAGTAAAGAATCTCTGATTGTATATCAAACTTCTATTTGTGAAAGCTAAAAGTGACTTGGTGACAAAACAATACTTGAGTGTTCTTAGATTCAAGGGGAGTCTAAGGATTGTACCAGTAGTGATCTTGAGAATACTCGTGAGCCAGAAGTGACAGAAAAAAATATTTGTTATAATCAAGTTTGATTAGTGGAATCATTTACTACTTGGTAAAGGAGAATTAGATGTAGCTCAAGTTGAGTGGACCAATATAAAATAAAGTATTTTTATTGCTCCTTTTTACCTTACTAAAGTATTTCAAAGTCCATATTGATACATTCTGCACACAAGATTTTCACTAAAAAAATAAGTTTTATATATCATTGGATGATAATTCACTTGTATTTAAGAAAACTTATTATAGTTATGGGAAAGATTTCTTTAAAAATAAATATCTTCATTTTCTAAAGATTTTATATTTTGACTAACACACTATTTAACTCTCTTTTTAGTATGATTTAATGTATTGTATTTAAGATATAATTGGTTACTGAAATATATTTTATAGTTAATCCAAATCTAAGTTTAAATCATTGTTAGTTATACATCAAGACTAAGTAATAAAAACATATTAGGAAAGGAAATGTTTTGTTTTAAATAAGTTTGGAGAAGTCATGTAGAGTTTTTACTCTATTAACTAATTAGAAAATATCTTTTACATGATTTTTAAAATAATTTTATAAAAACCAATCATTTTATTATGACAATTATAATTAAATGATAATGTAATTTTTTTATGCTGTGAATTTATCAGTGTAAATATTAGTATTTATTTACAAGTTTAACTTATTTCTTAATTATAAATTTTGAGTTCTTTTAAAAATCTAATTTTGTATAAAATTTAGGATTTTACCGACCATTAACTATTTGTGAACCTGTCATATATGTTTGTTGTTACATTTTTTTTCTTCTATACGGGGAGCAATTACTGAAATGGTTAGATTCAGACAGAAAAGCATTACGCCGGAATGTTCGTTGGCACATTTGATGAATCCAACTTCGAAGTTGTTACACTGACTTGACTTCTATGCGGCTGTTATACTGATGATAATAATATTGTCAAGCATTTCATGTTCCGTTTTTTCATTATTCAAAAGCAAATTTTGTGGATACAAATACAAAGAAAGCACCTTTGCATGTATAATGAGATTATGGATGTCAACAGACGGTGGTTGTTGTTATACTGATAATAATAGTGGCAAGCAATTCCTGTCTCCATATTTTACTATTGAAGAACAATTTTTATGGATACAAAGAAGGTATTATTACCTGTTTAATGAGATGATAATAGGCAATTGCTAAACTGATTGTTATACAAATTTTATATTTTAATTTTGCAAATGGTCTAACCATTAACTCTATCAAATTGATAATGGGTGAGAACATGGCATAATTACATGACTTCTTAGTATGTGATATTATGATGTGACTTATGACTTGACACACACAAGACTTAATTATATTGTTGATATTTTTGTTATCATTATTTCACAAATTTAACTCTTATTTTTTAATTTGCAATGTGGATCAACCATTTGCTACTTGTTAAATAAATATCAAAGATGATGATGTAAGACTTTGATGTGTTTCTATTCATGTGACATTATATAATGTGGATATGTTTTAATTAAAAAGTTAAAACAAATATTTTTTTACCAATAAATAAAAAAATTAAGCATTATCATGTGAGGCCAACTATAAATCTTGTTTATGCAACATTATATCTGCGACAGCAACAATTCTAAGGCTGTGTGATGACCTTGAAGGGGACCAGGTATAGGAAGGAAAACATCCTATATCTAACTTCATTGTTCCACTTTAATTAGTTGGACCACAAATAATTCATAAAAAAATCTGAAAATGTAACGTTGGACCACAAATAATTGATAAAAAATCTGAAAATGTAACATGCTTGTTTGATTTTGCGTTGAGTTATCTAAACTTATATTAAGATATCAGTTAACGCGATTTTAATTAGTAATATGATCCCATAAAAAAATAGTAATATGATTAGTTGGACTCACCGTAATTTTTTTAATTAATAAATAAATTATTTTTGTTATGATTTCATCATTTTATTCTCAGCGTAGGTTCCTACCATAGTAAATATTTACAAGTTTAATTTCATATTGAAATGTTAACTTTTTTAGTTCAAAATTAATTTTGAGTTAAAACAGTTTTAAATAACTTTAGTTTAGATAAAAAAAAATTATGTTCAGATTTATTAGTTACTTTTAAAATAAAAATACTTAAATTAATATATATGAATCACTTCACTTCAAAATTAATTTTATAAAATCAATTACATTCAACATTAATTTTTGAAACATTCACCCAAACACACCTAACATGTATAATTTGATAGAGTTAATGGTTAGACCATTTGCAAAATTAAAATATTAAATTTGTATAACAATCAGTTTAGCAATAGCCTATTATCATCTCAGAGAAGAGACAGTTGGGAGGTTAGGTTTTATTAAAAATGATTATGTTTTTTTTAAAAAAGTAGCTTGTTTCACTAGGTGTGCATATCTCTCTTTTGGGCCTAACATATACTCTACTAATGTGATTGGTTAGAGGAGAACTTAATTTATTTAAATAAAATCTCGATTTCAAATGATAGATTTTATTCTTAGATTTAAGTATTGTAAATGAAAAAAATGGAGAAAAAACGGTTTGAACTATTAAAAATTATCAACTAAATTTTAGTGGAAATTTTATCTTTAATAAAATTGATAAATACTGCACTCAGTGTCATGATAATAATAATTGTAAATTATAAACCTTCTCACTCGTGACCCTATAAATGTAGCTAATTGATGATTCATCTCAGGAGTGTATTTATCTATCTTGTAGTGCTGACTTAGCTTTTACATACATATTTTGTTTGCCATGGCACTGCATTTCAAATTGTGCATTCTTTCTTTCAAACCTCAAATTATTATTACAACAAAGGCTCAGCTTTCTCAAAGCTTCAACCCTGCTAAGCTTGATTCTCTTCACATTGCCAACAAATGGAACATTGTTCAAGAAGAAAGATCTACAGCATTATTGACAAAAATTGTATGTTCAAATTTTAATTATACTAGTACTGTCTTGCTAATCTTCTTCATGTTAGAACTTGAAAATGATAACAAACACGCGCACAGACGGAAAAAAAAAACTATAGAACAGCAAGGGTTGAACTAATTGTGTACTTTCTTTGGCAGGGAGATCTCAGCATTAATCACTTAGACAAACTGGAGGTGGCCAAGAATGAATTTAGGAACACTGTGGGTGAAAATACATTAAGATGTTTGTACATGATTGATGCCGTGCAGCGCCTTAATATTGATTACCACTTCCAAGAGGAAATTGAAGCATTCCTACGGAGGCAATATGTGAATTCTAGTACTATTGCGGGTGGTTATTATGGTAATGATATTCATGAGATTGCACTTTGCTTCAGGCTATTGAGACAACAAGGTTTCTTTGTGCCCGAAGGTTTGTTTCTAATACCCCTGAAACCATGAAACAATGTGTGGATAGAAATTATTACATAGTACATAGCTGGTATGCAGTAATTGATTAGATATTGGAGGAAAAGTTTTACTGTATATAATGATCTAATTCGACTTGAACATAATTGTCTCATGTGAAAACATCTATCTAAAAAAATATTACACAGTTTGAGACTATTATGATCTTCATCTATTTTAAGATACATGTACAAACATAATGAAGAAATTGATTAGGACTCCTAAACTATGTAATAATTTCTGTTGGGATAAAGTAGAAATTAAATATGTAAAAAATATATAATTCTTTTTCCGTCCCCTTTTCCTGCCAAAGTTTAAGAGGGATTGCTTTCCCTTTGGATATTGGAAGACTAAAACGCTTGTTCATTGGATACATCACAGAGGTGTTTGACAAGTTCACAAACAAGGAGGGAAAGTTCAACCAAAAACTTGGTGAAAACATCAAGGGAATGGTAGAGTTATATGAAGCCTCACAGTTAGGCATAGCAGGGGAAGACATACTTGCTGAAGCTGGAGAATTTAGTGGCCAAGTCCTTAAGGAAAAGGTGGATTGTATCGACAAACTTGAAGCTAAGTTTGTGAAGAGAACCTTAGAGCACCCTTTTCACAAAAGCTTGCCCATGTTTACTGCTAGAAATTTCTTTGGTGATTTCCATGGCAAGAATAATACAGGGTTAGATTCCTTAAAAGAAGTGGCCAAAATGGATTTCAGTTTGCTGCAATGCATGTACCATCGAGAGATCACTCAAATTTCGAAGTATGAAAATTTAACTTCAACTTTTTATGGACTAATTTACTTAAGCTACCTAGTCCTCACAGTTCAATTGTTTTTGCAGATGGTGGACAGGGCTTGGTTTAGCCAACGAGTTAATATATGCGAGAAATCAACCACTTAAATGGTACATTTGGTCATTGGCATGTTTCACGGATCCTACTTTGTCAGAGGAAAGGGTTGAGCTCACAAAACCAATATCTTTAATCTACATAATAGATGACATTTTCGATGTTTATGGGACACTAGATGAATTAACTCTTTTCACAGAAGCTGTTTGCAGGTAAATGCCAATCACTAATTATTAGTTAAGAGTTTTCTTGGATGAAAATATTTTTTATTTATGGAAAGATGAAAAGAAATTAAAAACAATGATTGCTAATCTTTGAATAATCCAGATGGGATATTACAGCAATTGAGCAGCTACCAGATTACATGAAGGCATGCTTCAGAGTCCTCCATAATCTCACAAATGAAATCAGCTCCAAGGTCTACCAGAAGCACGGGTGGAACCCCATAGACTCTTTACAAAATGCGGTAATTATCTTCAAGAACACCCGTATGGCTTCTTTAGACTTTAATTATATGCGTATTGCCCAGTTTGGATTAGATTTAACATATGAAACTTTTAAATTGTAATACCTTACTATTAAAACTTTTTTAAGGTAAGAATGTACTTTTTTTATTAAAAAAAGTATGATTACTTCTACAAAAAGACATGAGAGAACATTTGGAAAAACAGACACTTGTACAAGAAGATTTATAGTTCACCATGATATTAGTGTGAAGTATTTATCATTTTTTCTCATGATTAATAAAAACCTCACTAACCATCTATACAGGAAGTTTACGTCACTATATTTTCTTATTTTATTTATTGAGAAGTTTATCCAAACTACCTCATACTGTCTTGACTATCATAGATAGAAGGTGAAATAGATTGTTCATTTTTCTGCAGTGGAAGAGTTTGTGCAAAGCCTTCCTAGTTGAAGCAAAATGGTTTGCCTCTGGGAGCTTGCCCAGTGCTGAGGAATACTTAAAGAATGGAATAGTAAGCTCTGGAGTGCATATTGTGATGGTTCATGCTTTCTTTCTTTTAGGGCATGGATTAACCGAGGAAAATGTTCAAATCATAGACAGACACCCTGACATCATTTCTTCCCCGGCAACAATTCTTCGACTTTGGGATGACTTAGGAAATGCAGAGGTAAAGAGATTCTGTGCACATATTTTTTCCACCCCATTTGTTTTTCCTTTTTACCTTTTTATTTTTTATTTTTATCTCATCACTTTTAACATCTTTTTACTTATTTCTTTCTTTTTCCCTACACCCATTCACCTCAAATTTGGAGTCTACACTTCATATTTTTTTGTCTCTTTTAATGATGCATGAACACCTTATATTATTTGACACATCAAAAGTGAAAGATATAAAAAAGAGAAAATATATATGTAATAAGTGAAATGATGGGATAAAAAAAGAAAAAGAAAAAACATGTCAAATGAATATTTGTAATATATAAAAAAAAAATTAAGAACTTTCAAAAGAGTGTTTGTAATATATGAACGGTCATGTATCATTATTCTTAAATAAAATAAATCTAAAGTATTAAGGGAAACAAATATTTAAATAAGACATTTATTTAAAGAGAAAAAATATATTATATCAATCAAAGATTACATTAGTCATGCAAACATGTGTAGGTTGAGTTGATGGTTGAAAAGAAAAGATAGAATAAAAAAATTCGATCGAATTTCTTTTATTAATAAAAACTAATAAATTAATTACTAATTATGATGGATGAAAATAGTCGTACAAACTTTTAGTTATTATTGTACCTATGTATAGGACGAGAATCAAAAAGGCAATGATGGATCGTACGTGAATTGTCTCATGATGGATCACCCAGACTACACAATTAGAAAAGCAAGAGAAAGGGTGATGAGTAAAATCTCATATGCATGGAAGAGCCTCAACCAAGAGTGCCTGTTTGGTACCCATTTCCATTCGACATTCACTAAGGCCTCACTCAATCTTGCAAGGATGGTACCATTGATGTATAGTTATGACGACAAACAGTCCCTTCCAGGGCTGGAGGAGCAAGTCAAGTCCTTGCTTTATGATAAATTTCTTTAATTTATAATACTAGAATTAATCCCTATGTTGGTCTAAAATAAAAGGGCCACACTGATTGAAGGAACCACAGCTCCATAATGGTTCACTATAAGATTTTGTCGGTAGTCCAAAATTTTAAGTCGAAGGTTGCCTAGGTGCATTGTCGTTGCCATGGAAATGCTGTACATTTGGTTTGTTGAACCATTTTATGTCATGAGATCCAAAACAGAGAAAGTCATCTGTAGACACTATCTCAACACGTAATATTTAAACACAACAAATTTGAATACAACATGGGTATATTCTTAAAATTTCGAAATTCACTTTGTACGTATGAGCCCAAAAAAGTTGTCTAGCCATGGTGTTTTTGGTTTGGAACTTGAATTTGGTAGCTAGCAAGGGATTATATCTCTTGTTGTTCAGAGAGAAAGTCTGATTTCATGAGATGGTTTGATAAGCTTTTGAGTGGGTATAGAGGAAGGGTAGTCGTGCTGGTCTCCCCGGAAATTTGACGATTTCAGTGTCTAAATATTACGTGTTGGGGTAGTGTCTAGCTACTCGACTTTAGATTGTCGAATTGAAGCATCCCTGACCATGAGATTCACATTATCTCTCTACACAAATTTGCCAACCTGATACAAGAGAAAAATGACTGCACCCTCTTCTTGTCTATAAATATGGATTTGCAAATCTTCTTTCTGATGGATTTTCTATTTTGACCATTTTAAAACGAGGAATGAGTTTTAAAATTGTAAAGTATAAGTTAAAATTATTAATTAAAAACGAATGATAAAATTATATAATATATATATATATATATATATATATATAATACACTATAAAAGCATTAAAATATTGATTTATAATATATTTAATTCACGATTATTATTTTTCACTTTATTTTTTAAAATATTTCGTTTATTCTGAAAGAGTTAAGTTGTTTTTCGAGGATGTTATAAGCGAGAAGAGTTCATGTTCTCACTCAATGCATTAATTATAATTAATTACTTTTTGAAGTTTTTTTAATTATTTAAATGTTTAAAAATTATTTTATAAATAAATTAAAGTATATTAATTACTTTAAAAATAACTTAATGTCTTAATTAATATATTTTTTCTTCCAGAATGATACATTTAATTCTTATTTTTTATTTAGGTGTATAATTTAAATATTTTTACTTATATGGATGATAAAATTCTACCTCTAACTATTGACCGTAATTATGTACTTAAGATTCAAATTTAAGATACTAGCATTTGATTAAAGTCAACATTTTTGCAGCCATCTAATCCATGCGCTCAGTGGTCAATAACAATAATATTGGATTAAAACAAAACCAACTCAACCAAGATTATGATCTTCGCAATGGGTCTGTGGCGAAAATGAGAAGTTATCGAAAAATATCAAGAACTCTCAAATCAACTTCATTGTTGAATTTTAGTATCCTTTTATAACTATTTCCCCCCTCATTAATTCTATGCAAATTTAAGGTTCTTGTGGAGCTTGTTTCCATCTCCTAATTTTTCAATTGTCTTCAGTCAAAAGAGAAATGGCACCATCACAACCTTAGTGTTTTTCATATTTTTTTTAAATGCTTACGTGCAATCATGCATAACATGTGACATGATAACAAGACATTAGAATTATGTAACTGGAGGGGTTTTGGTTAATCTCTGGTATCTTTCTCTATATATCCATGCTTTCTGTATATATTATGATTCTAGAGGGCTTACTGCCAGTTGGGTCTTGTGGTTGTTTGGAATCACAGTGGACAGGTTATTTGTTCTATTGCGCTGCTTGTGCTTCATGATTAATATATTATTCATTGCTTATTAAGAAAAATAAAAATATTAGAATGTTATTTGTTGAATCCATATGATAACAAGACTCCCTACTTGAGTTTTCCTTGGCATCGATGACTCTAAGAAGGAGGATTAGGATAACTTAGGATCACACCATTATGATATTATATTTTTAGGATCCTACGTTAGTTTTCTTTTCAATATTTTTTAGCTTCATTTAGTACGACGCCTAGGTTTAATTATCATCCTTATGATATCTGATGGATCTTTTTTCCATATATATATATATATATATATATATATATATATATATATATATACTGGTATCGGTATGTGAAAAGATGAGAGAGTATAGATTGAGGTGGTTTGGACATGTTATGAGACGACTACTGAATGCTTCTGTAAGAAAAAAAGTTTGTTACCAAGAGCTTGACACAAAGAGAGGTAGAGGTCGACTGAAACTTACCTAGGCAAAGGTAGTTAAATAAGACCTAATGGTGTGTGATATAGTTCTATGTTCCAGTCATTCTCTTGTTTTAGTTCTTTTCCCCCTCCTTCCTTTCACCCATTTTTCTCTCTTTTGTCTTATTTTCACTTTTTTCTTCCCTCTCCCTTTCTCTTTCTATCTCATTTACGATTTATCATTAGGTTCATCTACTACCAACCCTAATTAACTTGGATTAAAGGTGTTGTTGTTAATGTTAATATATATATTACCAACGGCTATTATTTATTCATATATCCTTGGCACCTAATTAATTATTATTCTAAAAGTTGGGAAAAGGTCTTGTTGTGTTGTTTTTTCAAGTGGTCTTTTTAGAAATTCAATTAACTAAAATTTCTCTAGGTTAATAAGGGAATCATACATTAGAGGGAAGAAATTAAAGCTACTACTCAGAGGGAGCTAACTTTAAAGAAAAACAATTACTCTATGGAGGTTGGTGACACCACCTCATCTAACTAAGGTTTAAAATATATGGGAGGTTGGTGACACCACCTCTACTAACTAAGGTTTAAAATATACACATAGATTCTTTATTTTTTTATATAGAAATTTTATTTAAATTTAAAAATACTTGTGGAATTTTAAAAAATGCTAATTTAATACATTAAAGTTGATGGAATATTAATTTCACATATATGTAATAAGAAAACACTTAATTAGGTTGATTATCAATAATAGTAATGTATTTTAGTTTTTCTTACAATAAATAATGTTAATTGGATATATTTTAACTTGGTTAATTAATATCATCCCAAAGAAATAAAAAAGAAAACTAGCAATTTGCAACAACATTTAATGTCATGGCATAAAAAAATATGTTTTTCCAGCTACATCAAACATAAGGGCATAGAAAAATACATTTTCCCACCAACATGTACATTGTCTTAGAGAAGTAACTTTACACAATGACTAGCTATAAATGTTGTTGGTATTAAGTAATACTTTTCTTAGAGACAACAAGTATATGTTGACATAAAAAAAATAACTTTTCATAGCAATTGTAAACTTTGTTGGATTTAATAATACTTTTTCCAATGACAACAACTGTATTATCATACAAAAGAAACTTTTGCAATGATATTAAGTTGTATTTTTTTTAACGACAATAAACATACTCACATAAAAAAACACTTATCATAGTGACATTGGTAATACCATTTTTTGTTATTGGAATAAATATAGTTTTTCCCACGATATTAGCCTTGTCGACTATAGAAAAATCTTATCCCAATGACAATCAAGTGTTGGCGAATTTCTATCTTTGTCAACAACTCAAATGTTGCGAGAAAAAGTCAGTGTGCATATGATTCTTTCTTGTAATATTTGATTTATGTATTTTTTGGTCACTATACAATTGATGTGTAATATTCATTAATTTGTTAATGATTAATTTCTGTCAATGAACCCAGCGAGTCACCTTTGACAGGATCAAGATTAGTCCAAGGATTAAACAACTAAAACTTAAATTTTAGGACTACTAACAAAAAATATTTGCTATTAATTTTATAAAACAAAAAGGTCATACATGTTGTAAGAAATCTTTAATATGTTAGCAAAAAGGTCCAACACATAATTCTCTCATTTAAAGTACAATTTTTTTTTATAAAATTTGTTTTGAGTCTCACTTACCATGGGACTCGACTAAATAGAGTATCTCTTCCAACCACAATACTCAAACATCAGACTTTACTTAAGATGATTAAATCTAAATTCACTTGAATCAATAACATTTAGTATTGGTTTAATATTTATCAAAATAAAAAAAAACTGTCAAAATTTGACATAATTTTAATTTGTTGGACAAAATCGTATTATTCACATTATACATATTTAGTGATTCTTAGCTTGTGGTGTAATTCTTAGTTATTTATTTGTATTTTGAACTGCTTTTTGGTATATAGTTCATTTTTTTTGTGTGTGTTTTGAACTTGTAAAAACACCTTTATGTAATGACCTAGAGAATTTGTGTATGAATGTATTAAATGATGTGATGGTTTTTTAGTTTTTCAATGTGTCAATGAATCTACAGGTATATATCTAATTCAACTATGACTTATTGGTTGAATAATATTGTAGATCGACTTAATGAACAGAGTTAATAACCAAATTGAATTCATAAAATTGTTAGATAGTTAACAATTGAAAAATCATTTCTTAGCATTTTTTGAAGACAAATATATATCCAACTGAAGGGTTTGAGGAGAGAGAGTGACAAAGAGACATGATTTGATTTTAGTCCAAAAGCGCTAAATATTTATGAATTTCAAAGACGATTTTGGACCAAAATCATTTTTGAACACTAAGATGAGAGCGGATAGAATAAAAACGCGTAAATGGATACATATTTCAAAAACAGTTTTGGTCAAAAATCATCTTTTAACATCATTTTTTTTAAAAATGGAAATACTTGTGTTTAAAGACGATTTTGAAAACCATCTTTATATATTTCAGTTTTAAGATGATTATAATAAAACCATCTTTGTATATTACATTTTTAAGACGATTTTAATAAAACCGTCTTTGAATATTCAATATCTAAGATGATTATTATAAAATCATCATCGTACATCTCATCTTATTTACAAAATTGTTACTATCTAATATTTTAAGACGATTTTTTAAAAATCGTGTAAAAGATATGTAGTAGAAATCCTTTATTGTAATAGTGAGTCACTTGACTAATAACCGTGTGTACATGCTAGCATTATTTATTTTCTCATGGTCCAACGGTTCAAGTCACGATCTCTGCCAATACCTTAGGACAAACTATGATTCTATGGTCATATTTTTAGACGGACTGACAAGCTCTCACGTACGTAGATACTTTAACAAACCACAATTTGTTGTATCCGCGCCGAATAAAAGTAGCGACTTAGACATATGTTCCCCACCTTAAATTTGTATTTATTACCCTATATATGCATTACATTTCGACCACACGTACATGCAATAAATGAAAAGCTAAAGTTTTTTTTTTTTCTGGTGTACAAATTATGTAAGAAGATTGTTCACCACATAAATTTTAATTAGTTTGTTCATTTCTTATGAATGTGAATGAAAACCTGTATTAAATAAATATGACCTCTAAAAAATGAAAACACTTCGTTTATATATATTAACTTGGATATATAGAAATAAAAAAAATGCATAATTATTAAGAAATTTCATAACTATTTTATCATAAATAAATTATTGCATTCCTTAATCCTATACAAAAACTTTAGATGACATTTAATAAAAAAGGAAATGAGAGTATAAACAGTAACTCTATCTCTCAAGAAGAAGGTAAGGCCGTCCAAGGTCTAAACCAATTTTAAGATGATATTTTTTAAAAGTTAAAATAATTAAAATAAATTATTAAAATTATTATATTTGTCTTATTTTTTATGATGTAATTTTGATTTCTTTATTCTTTCATTAAATGTTGAATATATTTTGTTGAAATGATATTAGATGATGATATGCCAATTGATGTGGTTTAGTCACACTTTTGTTTTTCACGATTGTAACATTTGAGGAATCAGAAATATAATTAATTAACTTCAGCATATATTTGTAATATTAAATAATGAAGGAGATGTCTAATTAATTCCAAAATAAAAATAAGATTAAATAACCTCATAGTAGTTAGTTAGTGTAATTCTCTATGTATATAAAAACGGTTGGTAGAATTTTTATAATTACACCAATCAATATGATAATGAGTATGTTTAATTCTATTTTTATTTAAGATAAATTAGAGAATCATTTTTTAAAAGGAAAGTCTTTACTCTAATATTATTTATACCAAAAATATATTAACACTTAAGAGTATTTTAATGAGTATAATTTAAACAATTCATTTTTAATTATTTATCTTATGTTAATTAATTCTTACAATATCACATCATAGATAATCAATTTATATTTTGTTCTAATAGATAAGTTTTAAGAAATTCTTAAATTATACCCTTAAAAGATAAATGATTGTCAAATGATAAAAAAATATTTTTTTTAATTATAAGAAACTATTATTTATACAAGTAATTAGAACTTAATTTTAAATAATTTAATATAACACATAGATTATTTTCAATGATAAAAAAAAACAGTATCTAAAAATAAATAACTTATTAAGCAACCAATATAATGCTGAATATGCTTTAAGAATAATTTTTTTAGGGAACACTTAAAAAATAGTTTTAAGAATCACTTAAAAAAAAAAAAAAAAGAACAGTTTTAAGAAAACTGAAAACAGGAAATTTGGTCAATCAAGGTAGTATATAATGAACTGGCCCCAATGACGTCACACAGCTGACTCTACAGCTACATCCATGTTTCTCACGATCAACCAATAAATGACGTGGGACGCCGCTTGGTGCCTGCTTAACGTGCCAAAAGCTATAATTAGAGAGTCAAATTGCTTATTTTCTGCATTCCTCGCTCACTCTCTCATTTATTATTATTCTCAACAACACAAAATAGATATACCTATGGCTTTCCTTCACCCTATCTTTGCTTCAGTAACTCACCCAATATTTTCTCCAAATAAATGCTCACCTTTTCTGGGTATCAAGCTCATCCCCGAGCATGCCTATAGTAGATGCCATAGTAAAAAACATTTTACTATTGCCTTGAACCAAAATATTCACATTTCTAAAAATGGAAAAGGCAGGGTAAGGGTTGTTCTTTTTTTTTAAATGCTTTACACAATGGTATTTGAGACTATTTGTAATTTAGAAATGTCAGCAATGCATTCGATCTTTTGAATAATATACTCTTTACTATATATATTTGCTGAAATTTAATGAAAATTACAACAACAAAAATGTGGATTAATTTTATTTAATGAGTCTCACCCATAGTTTTATAGTTTTTAATAAATTTATCTAATATTAAAAATATATTGAAAAAAATGTATTAAACAACGTGTTGCTGATGTTCCTCTTTGTAGACTGTAGTTATATATTTAAATGAACCTTTCAATCATTTAGGATGCTCTTCAGATCAGACATGCTAAAGCATTGGAGGAAGTTAAGCGCGAACTTGTTAGCAAGGCAAGACAAAATGAAGATCATGGTTTATCCATGGTGGACTCCATCCAAAGATTAGACATCGAGCACCATTTTGAAGATGAAATCGAAACAATTCTCAAAAGGAAGCTTCTGATGCTTAGAGATCACAACCATCAAGGAAATGATGATTATCAAGAACTATCAGAAGTTGCACTTCAATTTCATCTGTTAAGACAAGAAGGGTATTACATCAATGCAGGTTTGTGTTCCTTTGCTGTCTGAAATATGTTGGACTAAATTTTTATATATAATATTAAGGCCTATATTGAAAAATTAAACTCAATATTTATATTAATATTTTAATTTTTTCTAAATAAAAATATAAACGGACATCTAGTTTAATGAATAACATTTAGAATTTCTTTTGTACTTAATTTGAGTATATTGAAGTGTTTATATTTTTCTGAATCTTACAGACATATTTGATAAGTCCTGGGACAATGAAGGCAAGCTCAAACTAACATTCATTGACGACATAAACGGGTTAATTGCCTTGTTTGAAGCCTCTCAATTAAGCATAGAAGGAGAAGATTATCTTCATGAAGCAAAGGAATCCAGCCGCCAGTATCTTAATACATGGTTGACTAGATTTCATGAGCATTCTAAAGTGAAAGTTGTGGCAATTTCATTACGGTATCCTATTCATAGAAGTTTGGCAAGGTTCACACCGACAAAATCTTTACAAATAAAAAATACAGAATGGATAAGCTCTTTACAAGAATTGTCCAAAATAGACACCGAAATTGTTAGCTCTTTGCATCTGAAGGAAATTTTTGCAGTTTGCAAGTAAGTTCCAGCTTATTGTGAGTCCTATATATTTCAAAATTTGATGTTGGATTGTAGTAAGTATATTATTTTATTTGTAGTGATATTTGAACACCTCAATATTCTAGACACTCAATTAACATTCTTCATTTGTTTTTATTTCTCTCTCTCTTCCTATCATATCAAATATCTATTACATTTATCATTTTTCTCTATTATTTCTTTCTTTCTATAAGTGTAAATTAACATATAGGGTATGGAAGAAATATTTTTCTTTATAGTTTTCAATAAATTTTAAACAATTAGAAGAAATGTGTTTGAAAGAGTGTGTTCTTAACACTCTTCTTCAAAATTTGATGATAATTTGATCCTTGTATACATTTATAATGATGATGACTAGTAACGTATTCACGTGTATGTGTGTGTCTTTATAGATGGTGGAAAGAACTAGGTTTGGCAAAGGACTTGAAGTTTGCTAGAGATGAACCAATAAAATGGTACATGTGGACAATGATATCCCTACCAGATCCACAATTCTCGGAAGAAAGGATTGAGCTCACAAAACCGCTGGCACTACTCTACATTATCGATGATATATTTGATTTCTGTGGAAGTATAGACGAACTTACCCTCTTTACAGAAGCTGTCAAGAGGTATTGATATTAGGCCTAAGTTTTTTCACACCTCTTATTGAGTATAAAATAGCTTGATAGAAGTGAAAGATAGAAAAAGAAAGAAAAGAAAGGAGAGAACGTAATATATAGATGTAATGAACTAATAATTTAAAAAAGAAAAATATAAATTAAAATAAACTATATATGGAAAGGAGATATTAGAAAGACCAAAGAGGGAGAAAATGATAGATTATGTGATAAAAAAAAAAGGAAGAAAAATAGAGAACGGTGTATACAATGGAAGTAAAAAGTTTGGAGTGAAAAAAATAACTTTTTTTTTTCTTCTCAAAATGTTTTTCTTAGATTTTCTAGAATCACAAATAACTTAATTAATTTGTACATAAGTTGATTTTTCTAAATTTTTAGAAATTCTTTTGTAAGCTTACGTTTAATTAACTTATACATATAAAGTAATTTTAACTTATAAAAAAATATTTTACTTTATTTTTTTTTTATTTTCATCTTCTATTTAAGTGTTTAAAGATAATTTTATCCAAACAGAAATATATACTTTTCAGATCATACTCTGCTCTGATACCCACCCTTTTATGGTAAAATGAATGAAAAAAATTTCGTTATTCCACTGCTTCTAATGAAGATAATTCTTTGGATATGTGCAGGTGGGATATGGCAGCCATGGAGCAATTACCAGACTGCATGAAAGGATGCTTTAAGGCCCTTTATGATATAACTAACGAATTTGCTTTCAAGACCCAAATCAAGCATGGATGGAATCCTACAAGCTCCTTAATAAAATCGGTAGAATCTTTATCTCATCAAAAGTCAAAAGATATTTGCTCTTTATCGAAAACACGTACGCATAAACAAGATTAATTTCATTGCGTAATTTCCCTATTACAGTGGGTAAGGCTCTTGAATGCTTTCTTAGAAGAAGCAAAATGGTTTGCCTCAGGGAATGTGCCAAAGGCAGAGGAGTACTTGAAGAATGGGATAGTGAGCACTGGGGTCCATATGATCCTTGTCCACTCATTCTTTTTCATGGGTCAGGCTATAACCCAGGAAACCGTCACTCTAATGGATGAATTCCCAAACATTATATCTGCGACAGCAACAATTCTAAGGCTGTGTGATGACCTTGAAGGGGACCAGGTATAGGAAGGAAAACATCCTATATCTAACTTCATTGTTCCACTTTAATTAGTTGGACCACAAATAATTCATAAAAAATCTGAAAATGTAACGTTGGACCACAAATAATTGATAAAAAATCTGAAAATGTAACATGCTTGTTTGATTTTGCGTTGAGTTATCTAAACATATATCAAGATATCAGTTAACGTGATTTTAATTAGTAATATGACCCCATAAAAAAATAGTAATATGATTAGTTGGACTCACCGTAATTTTTTTAATTAATAAATAAATTATTTTTGTTATGATTTCATCATTTTATTCTCAGCGTAGGTTCCTACCATAGTAAATATTTACAAGTTTAATTTCATATTGAAATGTTAACTTTTTTAGTTCAAAATTAATTTTGAGTTAAAACAGTTTTAAATAACTTTAGTTTAGATAAAAAAAAATTATGTTCAGATTTATTAGTTACTTTTAAAATAAAAATACTTAAATTAATATATATGAATCACTTCACTTCAAAATTAATTTTATAAAATCAATTACATTCAACATTAATTTTTGAAACATTCACCCAAACACACCTAACATGAATCAGTTAACTTCACCAACATGCAAACATCAACATCAACCTTGCGTCTGTTAATTAACATATTCATATATAGTTTCAATTAATGCAGGATGTTAATGGTGATGGTAATGATGGGTCGTATTTGAAGTGCTACATGAAGCAGCACCCACATGTTTCTATTGAACAGACACGGGAGCATGTCACTCGAATGATTTCCGATGCATGGAAACGACTCAACCAAGAATGTCTCATGACAGATGCAAATCCTTTACCATCATCTTTCACTAAACTTTGCCTCAATGCTGCTCGGATGGTACCTCTGATGTATAGTTATGACACAAATAGTCCATCGAAGCTAGAAGAGTATGTGAAATCGTTGCTTTATGGTGGTGCTATGCAGAGTATTCCAGAAAATCAGACCATTGTTTCATGAAATAATGCTACATATATAGAGGGGTCGAGATATATATAATCTCGCTAGACCACAACAAATAAAATTGTTTATGTTCTAATTAGGGTGTACTAAGATCAATTGTGTAACTGTAAAAAAAAAAAAAAATCAATTGTGTAAATTTATAAAAAAATTAATGTGAAAAATGTTAAATTCATGCTGCAAAATAGCATTTCCATTCTTCCATCACTTTCATGCACACTTATATATACATCCCAAACTGGGTGAACTGGCTGGCAACCTAGCTAATTTGTTGAATTGGCAAGAAACTTAATATGTCATGTTATCATATCTCATGTTATTAAGTAGAAGTTATAAAGAGATCGAGTTAATTTTTTTTATATAGATCACAAATATGATTTATAAATTAAAGATAATATTATTTAAATCGGATTTTTTTTTCCGGTTTTAGTTCTCCCAAATTTTCTCATGTTTTGTTCATCAAAATATAAAACATGCTTTAAAGCATCTAACTCTATTAACAAGTATTTTTTCCATCCAAAGAAATTTTGTAAAATTTTATTTTAATTCCTATAAATTCAAAGTTTGATTTTAATTTTCATAAATTAAAATTCAAAAATTTGATTTTAGTCCCTAAAAATATTATATTATATTTTTTAATATAATATATTAAGCTACACTAAATAATAAATAACAAAATATTAATAACTTTGTAATATTATTGATCAGGGTTAGTGTGACATGGGTTGTGACGGGTTTATATTAATTCCTACTTGACTTGAAACTTTTTTAGAATTACTTATGTAAACCTAGACCCAACTTGATTAAGATTTTATAATATATGGAACAAGATCGTACATTAAAAAGTAAAAACTTAAATAATATATTGTGAGCACGAGTGGAGCTGAAATCATATCCTTTAAAATAAATATTAATTTTAAGTCTTTTAAATAAAAAAAAAACATTAGAAAGAAAGACTCATCTAAAAGTGATCAACCAATTTTTAATGAAAATTAAGTCAATTAACATTTCACACAAATAAAATAATGATGTAAAAAAAACTGTATAACCATTAAATATTCTAATTTAAATTAATTAAGGTAACTTTGACCAAAATATATTTTTCATAACTTAGTTAATATTCACTAAAAAAAATAATCTTAATTAATATAACTACATATTTTTAGGAATTCAATTTTGTTTTCCAGTGATTTTTTTTTCATATACACAAAATTCAAAATATGGAATAATAGTGAGATCGGGTATATACTCCGTACCATTTAAACCAATGACCCGATGGCCAATCATTAATATAAGATTTGTTATTTAATATATCCTAACAAAACTACTATCAAAAATTCAAAATGATTCTCTCAGCCTATTTTTTTTTTTTCTCTTTCCTTTCTTACATGTCCTCTTTCTTGTTTTTATCCCATCTCGCATTCATCAGTGACAGAAATCCTTTGATTCTTCAAAATGTCAACCTTAAACAATGTTGCCATCTTCATCTTTACTCTTGCTCTTGCATCACCACTGCAATGCCTGCAGACTCAAAAGTGTCTTTTGCATGTAAATATGGTGGACAATTCGAAGTACCTCCACAAGGCTCTCATGAATGGACCGTTACTCATGGCTTGGTCGATTATTGCATAACATCTTGTTGTAATTTGACGGGTTCTATTTTGCAAATACGGATGATCTAGATCTACGAATGCCCAACAATCAGGAAGCTGCATTGTATTTCTATAGGTTGGTAAAACCAGATGGTTTCTACATTAATTTGGACAATTCGCAGTGGGACCAAAAAGCTAATTGGACATTGATACAATAGGATGATACATATGTTTAGTTGAGTTATTTTGTTGTGAGAAAATATATTATAATTATTAACATATTTTTATTATAAAAACTTTCGTTATATTACACTTTATTTCCTTTTTATGTGTTTCACAATTATGATAATTGAAAAAAAAAAGTAATAATTATCTATTAAAAACGAGCATTAAAAAAAAGGAAAATTTATTATAAAAAAATAGGAATAAAATTGACAGTAAATCAAATTACATAAATATTAATTTGACATGAAATTTGCATGATTAAAAAAAATATTAAACACTTATCATGAAGAAACAATGAGATACTAGTGAATAATGGTTAGTAAGAGGACATATATGATTTTTTACTTATAAAGAGGTATTTATATCTCATGGGAATAATTTTTCATGTCTCTTTTGTCAAGAATAAATATTGATAGAACATGAATTTATATCTTTCTCAAGAATAAAATAAAATCCTGGATTAATTTTTTTATGACCTCGTAAAAAATGTCATAACAAACGTGAGATAATTTTTTTCGATCATGTATTTCCAAAAATAACTAAAATAGTCCATAAAACAAACATCTCCTAAATTTTTAATTCTATTCTTAAGGCTTAAAGTATCTTTTTTTTTTATCATTCTCAAATTATATCTCTAATACTAGAGGAACCAAACTCACACATTTAATTCTTTTTAAAGATATTAAATAATTATCAAATTAATCCTTTTGAGTTACAATATTAGTCCTCCCTTAATAAAAAATAAAAAAACTGATAAGGTTTTATATCTTAGCAAGAGTAATTTGATAACATAAATTTTCAGAAGATTAATACAGTGACACACTACGTAAACTAGAGTCTACATAGGCTGTTGCCTGTTGCCAGGGCTCATAGGCTATCGTTTTTGACAATTTTTCTTCAATGCCCTTGCCTTAAAACCGAATCTATATTTCTATATAGCATTCAAGATGATGCCCTAGATAACAGTAGGGAGACCAAACTCCAAAACATTCACATATAAGTTCATATGTGCATGCAGGTATGCATTCCATATTAAAACTGCTAAACGCAAATTCACATAGCAAGAAATTTCATGGAGGGGAGCAGTTTAAGGGTAATATCTAACCAGCAAAAAGAGCCAGTTGCAATCAGACTGCATAAGCCATTTTGAAGCAACCAATTACTAAGCTCACGATGCCAAACAAAATCCATTCTTGGCAATTTCCCAATCATCATTGTGAAAAAAAAAAAAAACCATTTAAATTGCAAGAACAACAATAAAATGCGACTAAGTACTAACATAACTCTACTTCTCTGCTGGCAAATCTAGCCTATAGCGACAATACCTATTGGTTTTCCCTATCTCCACAATCTCCTTCGCCTCTGTAACCATGCCCTCACTCGCCAGCTTATCCACTACGCCCTGCAGCAGCGTCGCGTCAACACGGCACCGGTTGTTGAAAATCTCCTTGCACATCTCAATGGCATTCTTGAAATCACCCTTCTCACAGAGGAACGGAACAATGATAGAGTAAGTGTTCTTATCAGGGTCATACTCAAACTTTGCAATCTCACCAAACCATTTCTTAGCCTCATCCAAATTACCCTCATTCACGAAACCTTTGATCACAGCATTGATGCAGAAGAGGTCAGGCTTCACACCCAACTTCTCCATTTCCCTAAAAAGCACAACAGCTTCACCCGTTTTCTTCACCTCAGCCAACCCCACCAACTTGGAGCAGTAACTCCTCACACCAGGAGCAACATTCTTCACACCCATTTGCTCCCACACTTTCTCACCCTCCTCAAAACGACCCTTTGAGTACAACCCATCAAGCAAAGTGTTGAACGTGATGGAATCAGGGCTCAAACCCTTCTCCTCAATCTCTTGAAACACCGATAATGCTGAATCAAACGAACCCTTTTCGCAAAACGCCTTGATGATGGTGTTGTAAGTCACCAAATCGGGCTTGATCGAAAGCTGTGTAGGGAGGTCCCTGAAAAGCTCTCCCACGATGTCGTATTTGCGGGAGTGGAGGTACGCGGCGAGGAGGGCGTTGAGGGAGAGCACGGTGCGGCTGCAGTTTCGTTGCGGCATTTCGTCGAACACCTTGCGCGCGTGCTTGGTCATGCCGGACTTGCCGTATAGGGAGATGAGGCGCGCGGAGAAGCCCTCGTTGGAGATGTCGGAGTACCGCTTCTGGTGCTCGAGGATGTCGCGGATCCACCGGAAGCGGCGGGCGCCGGCGAGGCGGCGCACGGTGTCTTCATAGATGCCGGTTTTTTTGCGGAAGCGGTCGATGTCCGAGGCTTTCTTGAACTTCTCCACCACATTCTTTAGCTTCACTTCCTTGTACAGATCCTCCGAAATGGACTTGATGGAAGCGGTGGCGGTGGTGGTGGTGGCGGGCTCTGTGGCGGTGCAGAAAGCGCGGTGAAGAACGCGATACATTTTGTGACTTTAGTGCTTCTGCAACAGTGATGCTGAACAGAACACAAGGTCTAAATGCAGCCATTGTTTGTTCAAGTGTTTTAAAGTTTGGGCTTGGAGCATGCTCTTCGGCCCAAGGGTTTTAGATGTCTAGTTTAGGTCCTTAGGGTTTTGGAGGATTGGAAGTTAATGTCGTTTTAATTATCAAAAATGAGTTTAATGAATACATTATTAGGAGTCTAGATCAGTTTGTTGAATATGATATATGAGTTATTGTAAATTTTTAATATTTATTTTTTATTTTCACGGATAAAAAAATGATGAACATTGATTATATAAAGTGAATAAAGAGAAAAAAAATGTTATATCAATATGTAATAATTTCAATATTTATATCTTATTTTTCACATTATATGATTTAGTGTGTATAGAAAAATTATGTTGATCTCCTCATTTGTATATACACTTAATGTGTTTGATTTGATAAAAGTTGTATAAAATCACATTGACATACCACTTAATGTAATTTTAATTTATATGTAGAATTGATTTTATATTTAGATTTGATTTTGAATTAAAATAATTTAAATTGACATGTATTAGTTTTTATAAGGTAGTTTTGGGTTACTACATGTTCATGGTCTCATCCAATTTCTATGTGATAGATATCTAAGTTTTTTTAATATATAAGAATATAATTAATAATACTTGATTACATGTTATATAGAGATTGGTTGAGACTATGAATTAAGTGAGAGGTGATAATCTAATATCACCTAATAATTTCTCAATAAATACATACTAAATATGTGTTAATAGTATTTTGCTTATGTGTTCAACTTAGTAAAAGTAACTTTCACGTTAAATTCAAAAAATAATTTGATTTTAAGTAATGGACTTCCAAAAGCATGCTAACAAAGGCTTAATTCTCTCGTCGTGCGTATGAAAAAAAAAAACATTGTTGAGATAGCTAGGTTAAATCCAATTCAGTGATCTTTACGTCTCGGAAATTAATCTCACAACTTTTAAGTATGAAAATACCTTACTTTCATGTGTTAAGCACTCATCTCTACTAGCCAATTTCACATCAACAAAAGAAAATAATACGAAGCAATAAATGAAGTCTAGAATATTTATTTTCACTTTCAGCATTTCTTGCTTCTATAAATGAAATATCATT
Source organism: Glycine tomentella (assembly GCA_007407185.1). Taxonomy (NCBI): domain Eukaryota; kingdom Viridiplantae; phylum Streptophyta; class Magnoliopsida; order Fabales; family Fabaceae; genus Glycine; species Glycine tomentella. The sequence goes on along the minus strand of PYAF01001714.1, from coordinate 1,695,822 downwards.
GAAAAGTCACCAATCCATTTTTTTCATCAATCTATTTTGGAGTTAAAACACTCACAATGTTGTGAAGTGGTAAGTTGCAAACTTGCAATTACAAGTTAGAATAGGATTTCTTCTAGAAAATAATAATTTGACCTCTCATTGGATGTTATAATCACAGCTATTACTTTTGTTATGCAGATTCAAACATATAACAAATCCTTAAGGCCTAAACTGGAACATTTCTCTCTCTCTCTCTCTCTCTCTCTCTCTCTCTCACACACATAAGAAACGCATGCACTAACTTGGGACCATAGAAAAACCTCTCAAAACACATGATGTGACTGATGATGCCTTTGTGAGAAGCACTTTAAAAGCAGCGAATCATTCAGTTTTCACTTGATATTGAAAGATCTTCAATACCTTCTTTCTCTTTTGCTAAGACCCACTAATCCATAAATGGGGCATGTATTTTGAAGAAAGGCTACACATGTCTCTAGATGAGTTATGTTTTAATGCTGAAAATGGTAACAAAAGGGAAAGGATGAGGAAGAAAAACTATGATTGTGAGACAAAAGTGTTCAAATCCAAGAACCTTGAGACGGAAAGGAGAAAGAGGGAGAAGCTCAGTACCAGGCTTTTGATGCGGCGGTCTTTAGTACCCATCATCAAAAATGCAACCACTTGAACTTCACTTTCTTATACATAGTATATTCCTTTATCTAATGATTTATTTAGTATTAATTTTCTTGGATTAGTTTTTATTTAGTACACTAAATGGTTCAATGGAAATTGATTATGGATCCTAATATTGACTTTATATGAACAAAGCAACCATTGTTGAGGATGCCATCACCTACATCAAAAGCATGCAAGACATAGTCCAGAGTCTCAGCCAAGAGCTTCATGAAATGGAAGCAACATCAGAGAAAATAAAGCAAGAGAAAGATGAATTTGATGCAGCAGAAGAGATGAAGAAATTGGGGATACAGGTTATCTACAATTTACTTTCTTTACCTAACTAAATGAATTAATCTTCTCTATAATTACAATTAGTAAAAATTTGATGCAGATACTTTTTATAGGAAGAGGTCCAAGTGACAAAAATTGATGGGAATAAACTGTGGGTCAAAATGATCATTGAGAAGAAGTGGGGAAGGTTCAAGAAATTGATGGAGGCAATGCATACTTTTGTCATTGAACTGATAGACACCAATGTTACAACTTACAACCATAAAAGGAGAATATCTGGTTACAACCTTCATGCAGGTAACCCAAGGAAAGATTATAGGAATATATCATTATAAAAGGAGAATAGTTTATGTCTTTATGCCGAATGATGAAACTTCTATTCATGATTTTACAAATGTGCTGCTACCCTGAGAAACTTTACATGCAAATGAATCAACTGCTTTAATTTGATGAAGTTTGAGTTTTTTAAGAAGTTGATTCTGTTTTAGTTATTTTTCAGAGCATGGATGGTGAAACACTTGAAGATCAGCAAACAAGAGTTGTTGTTAGATGTAATAAGTACCATATAGTATAGGGCAATTGGAAACTTATATTTCTTATTCATTGGAAACTTATAATTTCAATTTGCTATTCTTTTTTGTTTTCTAAGTTTTCTCTTTTATGGTAATATTGCTCAAGGTAAGATTAGACACTAAATATCAACATTTTTTATATTCTTCTAAAAAAACATTTTTTTATAGCAGGAACTAGAGACAAATTTAATGATATAAACATTTCTTCTTCTTCACAAGCCTGGCATTGAAACTCCTCATTTATCAGAGAAGCATTCATCCAACCCCTACCCCGGGCCCATCTGGCCCCATAGCATCAAGCAGCCCATAAAACGTGATTAACTCACACTCTCGTGGTGCAAAATGGAATCAAACTTAACATTTTTTTTACAATATATATATATATATATATATGAGTGAATTCTATTTTTAATCCATATATTTTAAAAATAAAAGAAAAAAGAGACATAAGGTTAATTCAACAAAAATGTTGAACGAAACACAAAACATTTGCATTTTGGTTTCTTTTACACTTTTACACACCAACAACTACCTTATATTTAAATATTGGGTTAATTAAGTTTTCAATCCCTCAATTTTTTTATATTTTAATTTTTAGTCCCTTAAAATTTATTTGATAATTTTTAGTTTTTCATTAATTTTTTGTTAATACTTTTAGTTCCTCAAGTTTTTTTATTGCCTAATTTTAGTCCTTCATTTATTTTTATTACTTAAAATTAGTTCAAAATATATAAAAATAAAGAAATAAAAATGGACAAAATAAGGACTAACCTTAAATAATAAAGATAAATGAGAGACTAAACATGGAAAAAAATGATTGAGGAACTAAAAATTTTAATGAAAAATTAAGGGAGAACTAAAATTTGTTAAAAATAATCCTTTGAAGGATTAAAAATTAAAATCTGAAAAAGTTGAGAGCTTAAAAATTTAATTAACCCTTAAATATTTGTATACTTTGCCTAAGAAAATATACTTGTATTAGTGAAAAAATTATCTATTTTTGTTTAAATAAATGAATGGATACGATTTCATCATTGTATGACTATAATCTTTGGAAAAATTGGGACATTTCTTAAACTCAAACACCATTGAATTATTTAGTCTTTAAAAAACATTTTTTTTTATGAATTTGGTTCCTTATGAATTAATTTTACCCATTTGCTTCAAACCAACATTTTAAACCTTTTATCTAAACCTGAAGGAAATACTACAAAATATTGAAATATGAAGAAAAAAAAACTTATAAAATTAAAGGACTACACAGTACACACACATATAAAAAGTATTTTCTAGCTAGCTATAATACTAATTGAATTATAGTTTTCCTCAAAGTTTTAATGTTCGTTGATCCTAATTAACGGCCAGAGGTATAATTTCTTCTCTTGTGATCAACTTCATGCAATTAATGGATGACATTATATATTTTGGTTTTGCACATCTCTTCACATAATTCTTTCTAGGGAAAACCCGAATCCAGAAAAGAGAAACCAAAAAGAGTAAAGAAGCAATCCTCAGCCAGGCGAACAACCTTTCATCTCTGAGCTGTAAATCCAACACCCTTCCTTCCACCAACCTTGAGCATAAGACCTGCACCCATATGCAATTTCGATATCAAAACTCTAAATCCAAAAATAAAGAGAAAAAATGAATAATGAGAACAGAAACAAAGTAATCACTATATAGTCATTGCTTGGTATCGATCCTGAAAAATAATGTTTGAGATTAAACTTCCAAACCTATTATCTTCTCAATGCATCTTAAAATCAAAACCCATAAATGAGGAGAAATTATTATACAGTCTCAAGGGTATCAGCCAATCTCTGCCCACTCAATATATAAGTCAAGTTTATTAACCTTTTCTTGTTAATTGAAAATTTTGATTACATATCATTTAGAAATTGATCTGGATCATAAATATGATGGTGTGAAATCAATTTGATCTCGATCAATCTCCACACAATATGCAGTCAAGTTTACTAACTTTTTTCTCAAAAATTGAAATTTTTGACTATATATCATTTAAAAATTGATTGAGATCATTATTCATTCTATCGTCTGGATCATAGAATAATTTCTCCATAAATGAAATGTTTTAAAGAACTTAGGACAAATTGTCAAGAATCAATTAATGACATCCAATTAGAGGTAGTAGAGAGAAAGAACATGATACCAAAGGGGTCTAGCTCAAGTTAAAATAGGGTGTGTGACTATTGTAAACTCCTTGGTACTATGTTGGATTCTTACCGATAAAAAAAACAGAATGGACATGATAATGTACCTGAATGAGATCTACAAATTGGAGGATCTTCAAACAGAGACAAGGAGAGGCGTTTCAAGGCAAGAGCAATATCAATAACAATGAGACCCGATGAAGGATCGGTGACTATGATATCTTTCACAGGTAGCCACAGGAAAAGCTCTTCCCTTGACATCCCTTCCAACACCTTGAGCTGTCCGAAGCTAAGGTTAGCCCTCACCACACTGTCGAAGAACACCCTCGTCTCGTACTGAGCCAAACACGGCCGGTCCAAGTGCACCTCCAAGCGACCCGTTTGGTCCAAATTGTAAGACTTGACACTCCGAGGGAATAGCCCTGCAGGCAAGCCATGTTTGTGGAGCACCCTGGGAAGATCAGAAGAATAAGAATACTCTTTTTCTGCTGCTGCTACTGCTGCTGCTACTGCTGAGCCTGTGAGACGAAGGAGAATAAGAATAGGAAAAAGAAGAAGGTGTGTGGGAACAACAGAAGATTTGGGTGTCAGAGACAACATCGTTGTGGTGGGAGAATGTGATGATTGACGACACTGCTTTTTAGGGTTTTAAGGTTGTTTCATGTTTTTTGAAGTTTGAATTGAACACGCATGTGATGTGACTCGTTGCAAATATATGGTTATGCGCCAGAAAGGACACTCAGTTGAGTTATCAGGATCTGAGTTGGCATCAGGGAGTGAGATTACCGTAGTACCCTTTCGTATGTTTCCTTGAATGGTGATATAATACAGCTCCAGAAATGATACCGAGAAAGCACATAGATTTGAAAACCCAAACATGAACAGAGAAGAATAGAATAGAATTGGTGGGGTGATGATGATGGATGTGAATACTTAATACCATATTTTTTAAAATCGACAGGGTGACTGGTCCTATACTGGATTATCAGGTCATTGAATCAATAAGTCACTAATTGACCTGATTAAATTTGTTATAAAAAAAATATAAAAATTTTATACTTATTTTAAAAAAAAATTTATGATATATTGAAATTTAAAAATCTTAAAAACATAAATAAAATATAAAGAACGTATTTAAAAAATGACTATTACTTCTAACATTTAACATCAAAAACATCAATGAAATATACGTTAATATTTCACACTAAAATGAAACATAATCATATCACATTAATGTAGATTATAAAATATAAAAAAAATAATCCAAAGTTCCAAACTACAATTTTAAAAAATGATTCGGAATTACAATTTCACCTACAACTCAACCATAATTGTGGTCACTTCTAAATCAATTTAATTCAACTAAAAATACAATTGTGACTACAAAAAATATTCAACAATAAATGAAAATATCAATTTAACTCAAAATCACAAAAAAATTAAAATAAAACAAAATGATGAAAACTAAAATAAAAAAAAGGAAAAAAAAAAGATAAGTGACCCGATCCGAGTCAACATGTCACTGGTTCGACCACGAACCTAGCCGAATCAATCCGAGTTGTTTCAGATCAAAAGTGTAGCCGATTGAACTTATGGTTCGACCCGATCCAATCATCAGGGTGCAGTTTGACTGGTCCGATCGACATTGTCGATCCGAGTTTTAAAACTCCTCTTAATAATATATTTATCAAAAATACTATTTCTAATCATAAACAATTAAACATAACTGAAACACTCCTTTGCCTTGATCCGCGTCTGAAGTTTTTCTTTTAAGGAACGGTTTTTACATAGTTGTGACTATTATATTGTTGTTCTTTCTTACGTTCAAATATATAATTTTACTTTAATTTTTAACAAAAAAAATAATTTTATCCTTAAAAAAATGCGAGTAGTACATTACAATATCTTTTTTATATTTTTGTTTACATAAAAATATCTTCTTATAGTAAAACATAAAATAAATTCAAATTTTATATCTTTGAAAGATACAAATATTACATTATCCTTCATCTCTTATGATAAAAAAAATGTAATATTATTTAGTCTATTTAACATAACATCACTAAAAAATGTTTTTAATTTAATAAATTATCACTCTCTAACTTGATAAATATATATTTTTTAAAACATGTAATTAAATATAAAATAAAATAATGAATAGTGATAGAAATTACTGGATATATATATAATAATGAGGAACGCAAATAGCAATTACCCTTGATCGGAATTGCTAGAGGCTAGAGCAATTGCATTGGGTTGTATAGTTTCTATGGGCTATCGGAGCCAATTTCTTTGGGCTTCTATGTTGGGTTACTATTTGACCGAAAGTAAATAATGCTAAAATGAGGAGAAGCTTGCTCATTTTTTCCCACCGTACAAGAATGTGCTCAGTGTTTATTTTTTATTTTATCGGAAAATGTTAATTTATTGTTTTTATTATAAATGTCAGTTTAGCGTATTTATTTTTAGAATAGTCTTTAACAATGTTTTTTATAATATGTATGGATAAATAAAGATAAACTTATTCCACGAGATAAAATACTACTATAACGTATTTTTCTTTTAGTAAGCTCAATTTAAAACATTTTATTTATTGACTAATGCACATTTCAGATTTTTATAATTGGGAGATAAATATTTTTAACTCTCAATAATTGTAAATGAAATAACTTAGTCATTTAATATTCATTTGGTCAATTTAATTAATGCATGAAAGTGTTTTTTTTTTTGT
>PYAF01001714.1:1627058-1689300 GCA_007407185.1 Glycine tomentella | reverse complement strand
TCAAATCATTTTTATAATCAATTTTTAACATAAAATTTTCATAACTAATCCAAAAACATATTAATAAGCTAGTTTTTCAATAAATTTTGTCAAAGCCTAAGTGTTAAAGATTAAAAAAAGGAAAAAATGATGCCCCTAAATCAGGGTAAAATACTAAAAATAATTTAAGAGTTTAATATTCATGCACTAACAATTTAAAAAATATTTTTACATTATCGTCTAATCATAATTCATCGTTAATATAATTTTTAAAGTAATTATCATAAAAATCAATAAATTTATCAGATGGATTGTGATTAAATTAGATTGTAAAAGAATTTAGACTCTCAATTTATAATGTTTTTTCTCATAACTTAATTTTAACGATGTTAATATTCTTTTTTTATTCGACTATCTGAAGGATGGGAAGAAAAAAAACACACACTGTTTTTATGTTAGTTTCAATCCCGCCGTTAAAATTCGGGGTGCTTGGTTTAGATAACATGCATGCAATGCAATTTTTATGCAGTTCAAATATTAAGTCACTTACGTACCCCAAGATTTATGCCGTTCACCCAATTACATCGGAAAGAGCTCAGTAGATGAACGACCGATTCCAAAGTCCAAACATTATAAAATTGAAAATAACTCAATTACTGCTTATATCGTGGTTGAAGTGAACTGTGGATAAGCATGAAGTATGAATTAATTTTTTGTTATAGGATCAAACGTGCACAAGTCTACTCCATAATATAAAATAATATATAGTGTGTCATAAATTAAAACATTTGCCGCTTAATTAGGTCATCACCACAAATTTCCCATTTTTTTCTATCTTAAACAAACTCTCATATTCAGTCATAAATATTCTTAATGTTTTTTTTTTTTTTATTTACAATGGCAGTATGAAGTTTAAAATTCGGATTTTATATAAACTATCCAAAGTCCAAACCCTAGTGGGTTATATTTTTAATTTTTTATATAGTTTTTGCATGAATTGAAAATATCAAAACGATTTTAAATATTGACCTCTAATGTCGATCTAGTTTATTTAAGATTTTCTAGTCAAGTTCGAAGTCAAATTCAATGGAAATATATTTGTCATTGTATCTCATAGTAGGTGTAAAGTCACATCATCAAATTAATAAATCTATACCTATAAACTAATGCTTTCTTTAGTTTAATTATTAGTTTTAAATTTATAAAAAATCAACAGTTGCTTTTAATTTTATAATTTTATATTTTAATTTTCAAATTTTAATTCCAATTTTTAATATCAAAGCTTATTCGATCTAAACTTTACAAATCACTTGTGAGGGTGATCACAATAATAATAGTTATAATAGATTTAAAGACAATGGAATAATAATAATAACAACAAACATAATAGTAATACTTGTGACAAATCGCATAATAACTGCAGTAGTACTAATGATATAACAACAAAAGTTGCAATAATATAATGGTAAAATCGTGATTTTAAATAGTGTTCTGTAATTGTAATTGTGGTCGCAATATCAAACTATTTTGACTCAACACAATACAACCACAATCACAATTATAATAACATCAGTTGTATTTTCTGTAATTATCTATAATAAAAAAAAAATTATGACTCACTGCAACACAATCGTAAATGTGACCGTAATTTAAAATCATGATAATAATAATAATAATAACAACGAATACAACATTAATAATGGTAATATTGGTGATCAGGATGGTTGCAGAAGAACAAATAGAACTTGATTATAAAAGTATGTCAATTGTAATTTAGTCGGGAAGAACAAACAGCAAAAAGTAACGGTGTTTAATTAGCATTCAAAATTGAGAATTTTGGAACTAACACAATTTTTTTAACCAAATCTGTTATTATACAAGTACATAGTTGAACAGAAATTGATTATTTATACTATAGGGGATATTAAGATAATGATTAAGAAAGAAGAAGCAATGGCAAACAAAAGGAAACACACCAAACCTTGTTTTATTAACGTCAAAACAGTTTATCTATTGCCGCAACATGTTGAAAGAATTAGTATTTATAATATATCAGATTGGTTATTTATGCTGGTCCCTTTCTTCCTCTGAACTCAAAATTCTGTGGCAAGTTTATCCTATGTATATTTTTTTTTAGTTTTATACACAATGGTTATCATGCTTTAATTTCTTTCTTTTTCTAAACATTAATAAGACTGCCTGATTATTATAAATAAATTTATTGGAAGGAGCAGTTCAACCTTCTATGGTAGAGCAATTGGAATGTAGCATTTGGAATGAAGAATTTGATATTTGACGTTTATATGACAATAATTTATCTTAAAATGTTTTGACTTCAAGCATATTATGATCTGACAACTAGTTCGTTTAATCTATGATTGCGTTGAAGCCACTTAACTCAAAAGTGTTATATATTTGTATTTCCTTTAGTACGTAGTTTTTATCCTCTGCTTGCTCAGCTAGGGTAAGTTACTTAAACCATCCAACTTTGCAGATATACGTTGTGAGCTTAATGGCTGACCTCTACTCTTTGCAGATATTAACGGTGAAAGTAAATCTAATGCTTTGTACGTAAAGAGTATTCTACAGCCGGCCTGGCATAATCTATAATTCTATTAATTCAATAACAAGTGACAGAAAATTACATAATTTGGTATGATAATATAAGAACATTTTGAGAAGCTTCGATGAAAATATTAAGTAAAAAAAATTAAATTAATTAGAACATGTAGGAGAAATATGAATAAAAATCAAAGAAGTGTTATTTTTTAAAAATAATATTGATAAAAAAAAGCATATAATAGAAAGTTATTTTAATTTTCATTTCATAATGGGTGAATGGGTACTTCTGAAATATATTGGGGGTAATATAGTCCACTTTCATTACAGTCAAGCTAGCTGTTAATTATTATTTTTATCTTTTTACCTTGATTTATTATTGTTTGACAATTTTAAATGAATTCTTTAAAAATTATGTCACTAATATTACTCTTGACTCCTGAGTTTTGATAACTACATTCTTACTCTTGATTACCCAAGAAAAATATTTTCAACAATTAAGGTTGTTGACCTTCATATTTATTAATTAATTGATACGATATTATCTGTTCAACATTAAATATTTAGAAAAAAAATTATCATTCAAAATATGATATTTTTATATTCAAACAAAGATTATCTTTACTAAAAAAATATGTGGTCTGAAAAAAATATATAATTAAGGTCGTTGACACTTGAATTTGGTTCCTGTAATGTCGTCGTAGTTGTGTGAGGTCAAGTAGTTTTGTTAAATATTTGAGTTTGGTTTTAGTTTCACTAACCCACGTGATGTTTACGCGCGTCCCCACAGTGCTTTGGCCAACTAATTCGTATTTGGAAAAATCGAAACATTTAGTACATTACCAACTAGGTTATTGGCCCAGCTAGTTGTACTACTAGTATTAGTACTATGTCGTCTGCAATGATAACCTTACCATGAAAATGGTCCTCAATTTTATCTCAGGGTACAGATTTTTGGATTATAATAATTGTCCTGTCAGCAATTTGTGGGGGAAAAAGAAACGGATTATTTAGGTCATCTCCAATATAATATCTTAGGAGGAGTTCCTTAGTATCCTTTCTTACTTTCTCTCTCTCCTGAGTGCTTAAATTTAAGTTAAACATCTTATATAAGCATATCTTAAAAGAGGACCCACCAAAAGTCAATAAAAAACTCATATAAGTTCCTAGCACTGAAGGTGTCCTTAATAGTTAAGTGTATAGGAGATTTTTTTTCGGACTTTTTTTTAAAAAAAAAAAGAGAAGATAATACAGTAATTTATTTTCTTAAAGAAAGTATCTTAAATGGACTCCTTGACGAAATTAAATGTCACCAAGAGGAAAATGAAAATATATCATTTTCTTAATTATATAATTAGCTTCATTAATTTTTAGCTATTCTTCTTATAAATTTATTTTTTATTTAGAATTTAGATGAGGGACACTCAGTTTTAAGAACTTTTCTTAAAGATAATGTAAAAAAGAGTTACTCCTCTAATTTAAAAAAAAAAAAAAAGATTAGGTGCAAAAATAAATTAATTAATATAGGGTCTCAACCCATTACGTACATACAAATCATGAAATGGCTGGATTGCAGATCAAATCTTCACATGAATATCATTATACCCACATCCCTTCATGCATAAGAAACACATTTTCCACAAGACACGTATAATTTATATAAATCCAATATAAAAAGAAAACAATTCTCTAGCTTGGCATATGGTATGTATTATGATGAGCTTAGCAATATAATATATACTTTTTGCTTATAAAACATATACAAAAAGTAAACAAAACCAACGAAACCAATTATCAAAGAAATAAATTTACAGCCATGTATATATATTATAATTTTTTAAAAAGAAAAAGAAGAATTAGAATATGATTCAAATTATATTCTCTCTCATTTTTCCAATCATCCCGTTGTAATGTCAACCGGATTCCGGTAATCGCCACTGTCCGTACCCTTCTAACCGTTTCATATAAAAAAACCCTTTGGCTTTGCAAATAAGCCTATATTGCTGTGTCATAACATTTTTTTTTCTATAGAGCACGTACCTCAAAGAAGCTAGCAAAGTTCAAAGATATATACAAAAACGTACAAATCAGCAATATTTGAGAAGAATAAAAAAAGGGTTGTCTCATGGCTGAGGAGTTTCAAGCTAGGATTTGTGGTGAAAACTGGTGGAGTACTACTACTATTGATTCAACAAGAAGTAGTGTGTTGTTCCCTCTGAGTTCATCATCATCATCATCTATATCTTCTTCTCCTTGTTCTGTGGCAGCTAATAATAATGATGCAGGAAACTATTGCACTAGGGGAACTAGTGACACAGATTTGAAGGCAACAAAATGTTGTGCTGAAGACAATAATGACAAAAATTTGGTTTCTGACACTACTTACCTGGGTTTTATTGATGCACAGAAGCCACATAATAAGAGTGAATCAGCAGCCAGTGGAAGTGGTGGCATGTTGATCGATTCCACCTTACAGATGATGGGTTTTGGCCTCACATCTTCAACATCATCTTCAGAGAATTGGAATCAGCCTCTATTATTGTAAGGCATCACAAATATAAATATATATGATATATACTTTACTATGTGTGTTTGTTGTTAGCCTATTTTCTTGTGAGAGAAATTTCAATTTCAATTTAAATTAAATTACATGTGAGTGGAAGGTTTATAGTATATAAATATATATGGTCCAGCAATTCCACTAGGGTTGAAAAAGATTTTTTTTTTCCTTAACTTTTTCTCATTGATTTCATTTGAAAAAGGAGAACTTGATCTTATCAAAGCACATATGGCGTATACTATAGCTCTTTTAACTGGTTCTTTCCCTATTGGATTCTCCAAACCATGACCATATATATTTTGTCTCTTTTTTTTTTTTATCCTATAGTCGATGTAATGGAAGGGCAGAGAGCAATTTCCACTCCTTGATTCAGGAAGAAACGGGAATAGATTCTTCTAATTCACAAATCCATAGGGATTGGATCCCAAAGAGCTTCTCCTCTAGCGGTGGAAACCAACAAATTGATGATAATAATTTCAAGCCATTATTATTGAGCCAACTAGAATTTTCATTAGATCACCATAGTCTAAATTCTTTAACCACCACTGGGTTATCATCAAACCGTGGATTCCCAATTGGATCAGCCTCATCATATGGTAACCCTTCAACGTTGCAAAGCTTATATGACCCTAACTATGATCCTCATCCACAGCATAACTCACTTTTCACCAACCGTCCCATGTCCTATTCATCAAAAGCAAGTTATGGGACACCCTGCACTGAACTACCACAAACATGGTCTAAAGTCTCCACTTTTTTGAAGCCCACAACCACAACAATTGCAAAGCAACAACACCCTAATATTGGGCTTCACTTTTCTAACAACACTCCTTTCTGGAATGCTTCCGCCGAGGCACTTCACGACATAAGAGTTGGTACGTTTGCTTCATCGCAATCACAATATCATAGACCAACCTTTGATGAAGAGAAACCCAATTGCCCAAGTACTCTATTAAACAAGGTACATGTTTGATTTCTTTTTCTTCTTTGGTGTAAATAAATGTTTGATTGAGTTAATATAAATTTTCAAACTATTTTTTTTTAATATCAATATTAATTATTAATTTATTAACTTTTGTTAGGAAGATGAATTAATTGAATCCACGATAGCTAGGGTTTTCTATATGGGGGACTATATATATAATTGATATATATTAATGTGCAGTTCAATAGTGAAGAAACTCTAGAGTCTGCATCAATGATGACTATGAAAAATGTTTGTGAACCAGCATTAAAGAGGCCAAGAATTGAAACTCCGTCTCCATTGCCAACTTTTAAGGTTTGTACTGTTATACACTTATACGTATGTATTTTTTTTAACTTCAATTCAAACCTTTTTCACTATGCAACCGTAACATTGTTCAACCTTTATAATAATTACACTTTAGATTTTAATCAACTCGGCATGTATGGACAGGTTCGGAAAGAGAAGCTAGGGGACCGGGTCACTGCTCTTCAGCAATTGGTTTCACCTTTCGGAAAGGTGAAATTTTTCGGATGTGTCTCTTTCACTTTTCCTTTTTATTTACACAGCAGCTAAGACTGTGATAGAATTGAAACCTTTACTTTCTTAGACATGGTAAAAAGGTAAAAACTCACTCAGATTTTTTATTCTTTGTTGATCTTAATTAACAGACCGACACAGCATCCGTTCTTCACGAAGCCATCGAATACATTAAGTTCCTTCATGATCAAGTCAATGTATGTTTCCCTGATCCAACATTGTTTTGAATAAAACCCTAAGTATTGATCGTACCGCATATAAATCTTCAAAAAGAAGAGTTTTAATTATTATAGGGCTTTTCTTATGTTGTGTTAAAAAATTTACCTTGACATCTTGAATTACAGGTTTTGAGTACTTCATATGGAGCTCCCATTCAACATCAGCAGGTAGTCCAAAATGCTTCCATCGATATAATTTTTAATTGTTATTTATTATTAGTGTATTTAAATTATAAATCAATTAGAAATGATATTTATTAGAATGAATTTAAAGGTAATTATTATAAAAATTAATGAAATTATCATATATGATTATGATTGAAATGGTGACATAATTTTTTATTTGTTTGTCATATTATTGATGTGAAGTATTTATTAGTTTTAATTAATTTTTATTAAAAAATTGATTAATTAGTCTTAGTGAGATTTTTCTTTCATTCTGACCACTTTTTTTATGCACGTAGCTCTAGCTTATTGTATATTACTGAGATTGAATGGCACACTTAATATAATGTCTTATTTTAAATTTATAACAACTAGTTTAATTTTTATCAGGTAAAAATATACTAACATATATAGATAATATAGAGAGTAATTAATTACTAATATTTTCTTTACCTTTAGTACATATATAGATTATAAATTTCTTTTAGTGATTTCTATTAAGGTTGAGTAGTTATAAAACATTTATACAACTTTGTTCAAAGGGCTGCCATGATCTGAAAGACTCAGAAGGACCACAACAAGATTTAAAAAGCAAAGGCCTGTGTCTGGTACCGATTTCAAGCACATTTCCAGTGGCAACAGAAGCCACTAGTGATGAATTGTGGACGCCTATATTCAGATCAGGCGCACTCTTAAGGTAGAGAGAATTGGGATAATAAAGCCAAAGAGACTCGACCAATGGAGAAAAATTGATGACGTATTATTAACTATTTGCATGTGTAAAAGGATGATGAAGCAAATGTGGAGCCACAGTTTGATGAAGAGAAAAGAAGAAAAAAAAAAGCTGAAGAAAACAAAGGATTAAAAGAAGGAAAAGCGAGAAAAGAAACAAACGAAGTGACCCTTCAAAAGATGGGCAGAGAAATCATGGGCCAGGCACGAAGCAGAATGATGTGCGCTTGCAAATGATTAGTGACCACTGGAAGAGAAAACTATATAACTTATCTATAGTTTAGTTAACTGGGTGCTACAAGATTAATATATAACACCCCCAAAATGTTAGTTATTTTGTGGTTGGTGAGAGTAGGAATGAATACTGAACTCACCGACATTTGACATTAGATTATAGATGATTTGATGCTGGTTCTGGTAGAGAATATATGGGACTAATTTAATGTCTTCTACTTTGTTCCTGACAATGAATTTGTTAATTATGATAGTAATATATTTTAATTAATATTATATATCATTGTATGCCTGGCATCAATTTGTTTTATTTATTGCAAAAAAGAAAATAAAAAGAGTATTTTAAAATTGTAGAATAATCATTTTTTGTTTAATGTAATTTATAATGTTATTTTACTTTTTTTTTTCTACTTTGCTCGGTAATAGGATAATTGTATGAAGTTATAAGTTGGAATATTAATGCAATCATTGTACACACAAAAAATAATATTATCGACTCTACATTTGCACCTTTAATGCTTATAAGTAATTATTTTAATAAATGTATCCAGAAGGTGTAGCATAAGTGATTATTAATTTAGATCTTTTAAACATATAATAGGAAATCCGTTCTTGACTATGTGAATATACCAACATTGCAAGGAGAGGAGGAGTTGTTTCTTTACTGATACTCTATTTTCTCAAAGATTAGTATCATATCTTTCCGCTATGAAAATACATTTTTATAACAAGTGTTTAACATAAAGATAATATAAGAGTATATGGTCACTTTAGTTATTTAAAATATAAAACAGTTTCAATTTAGTCTATGAATGAATGAAAATTCTAATTTAATCCTGAGTACATAAAAAGTGTAACAATGACGCTATCTTATGCTTAAGTTTTCATGGATCATTTTATCAATTTTTAAGAATTAATTTAACCTTGAAATGTAGAGTTCAAGGATTAATTTAACATTAATTAAGTTATAAAATTCAGGATTAAATTACATTAATTAAACTATTCGACATAAGGTAATTATCACACTTTTTACTCATTTAGATATTAAATCAAATTTTTTGTTCTTGTCAAAAGATTAAATTATTATCGCTTTACACTCTGATAGAGGGAAGTAGCCATTTGTGTATAGTAAAAATATTATAAAATGACATTTTTTTTTTCAGGATATTGGAAGCCAGGGAAATCACCCTCAAAGCTAAGTGACTATCAGCCACAAAATTGTTGTCAATTTTGAAGTTGTTAAACTTCCATTTCGGAGCCATTTTATGATAAAATCATCTCATTTTTTGTTTCAAAAATAAAAAGGAAAGAAAAGTTACTAAGTGGAACAAATTTTTTACTACTACCAATAAAACGGAGTAGATTAAAAAAATTGTCAATTCATAATTAAATTAATCTAATTCAATTTTATCTCAACCGTAATTGTTCAATGTAACTTGGGCCAGTCTGGCCCATCTTAATAACCTTACCTTTAACTTTTAGATTTTTTTTAGTAATTCCAAAGTTTGTTTGATTCTTTGTAAGAACAAAGGGTAAAATTTAAACAAATTGGTGAAAATCTATTTTATTTACTGAAGAAAAATTATTTTAATGCAAATAAAATATATATATATATATTCACAATTTTTAATTATAACAATCTCAGAGTTCTACAAAAAAAAAAACTCAAAAAGTGATATAACTATATTTTAATTTAATTATGATTTTCAAACATCTTGTCATATTTAATATTTTAATTGAAGAAAATTAAATGTTCTTTGAAAAATTAAGAACAATGAGAATCTCATTACTTAATTGAATTATTAATTAAAAAAATACTGATTTGATTTCATTTAATAAGAGATATCAAGACAAGTGGCATAATATGAGAACCATAAGAATAAAAGTATGACGTACGTAATTTCATGAGAATAAAATCTAAGACTTAAATTTAATATATACGAGCAGATATGTCTTTATGTTTTTCTTTTGCTTTAAAATGTCTATGATATTTGTTTAGGTTCATCTAAAAGACAAAAATAAAATCTAAATTTATTTTAAATCAAGATAAAATCAACTACATACAATAAAAATTATAATAATAAAACGCAATCATGTGAACACTTTTTCTACGAGTATTATTCTCTCATGTATGACTTGTTATATAATAGTGACACCACTGAACATATATCAACTAATATATGATTATTTTTTTTAAGTATATACCAGATAGATGCATTAACTTAATAATTTTTTTTGTCACTCAACTAATATATCAACTAATATATGATTATTATTTTTTAAGTATATACAATTTTTTTTTGTTATATATCTCTTAATTAAAAGAAATGCAATGGACCAATTTGTGGGCTCATGATCAATTAACTAATTAAACAGAAATAGGCTTGAAGATGAAACTAAACTTGAAAAAGTACCACTTAAGTAATATATATATATATATGTATATATATATATATATATATATATATATATATATATCAACAACAGCAAACTCATTAGATAAGATTATTAACTAAAAAAAAAGAAAAAGAAAAAAGATAATTAAGGGTACCCTGTTATGTGTACCGGTACAAGGGTAACCAACCCTTTACAGAACTCGGCCAGATTAGATTTGTGGAAAAGCTAAACTATCCTCTTACCCATAACAGCAAAATACCAAACCTAATCAAAATGTTGCATGCTATACGTGATCTTTCCACTATTTAACCCATCCAATATATACTATTATCCACACACCCACACACACACAAAACCGTGACTAGTTACTGTCTCCCTACTCACGGTCCTAGCCTTCATATACGTACGTAACATCTAATTGATAGGTACGTATGTACTAATTGGCACCCATCTTTTCACTTCTGTTTAATTATGTCCTTTTAAATTGATCATCTTACCATAGATATTACGTACCATTCTCGATCTCGATCTGGCGTATAATCTTAGTTTCTTCATAAACTTATGGTTGATTACTAAATATAAGAGAAGATATATACATAAAAGGAATTTCATAAAGCTGTGAGACGAAAAGGCACGAAGCATCATTGTGGTATTATTAAAGTATGAGTATTATGAGTCCTCACTCATCTTTCTTTGATACAAAACTTTCTCTTTTTCTTGTTTTGGCTAATCAATGACAATCTATATCTATCTTCCAGTACAAGTTTTTCTTCCCACCTGAAAAGGGTTCTTTCTTTTCACCAAAGAAAAAGAAGGTTATTCCTTCTTTGTTGGTACTTTGAATCTGATCTTCCAAGCCCTTTACGCACCAAATTACCTCTTCTGGGCTTCGGAAGAACGCTGATGTGGCAACATTAGACGCTTCGTGATTGGGGTGACAATCAACCCTCCATTTTGGTAATATTAATATTTGAATTAAAAAGGAAATGACATAGAAGGCAAGCATTTGTTAAAAAAAAGATGAAATGACAAATAATGACAGCTAAAAGCATGTTTGCATCGCATTTTAAGTTGTCGTCCACAAATTCCCCCAAGATCACATCCAATGACTCAACACAGATGGAAGTATGGAATGCAAAAGGAAGAATGAAGATGCTTTTGCAAACCTATGCTTGATTCTAACCTCCGTTTGCAACGGTTACCTAAACATGTACTAAGTAATATTCTTTTTATTCTTTTTAAGTTTTGAGGTTTAAAACCTCTCAAAGAATTAAAGGAAGTAAGGAATTATGAAGTGTCCCTTTTCTTTCGTTCTCTTCCATCCATACATGCATATGTACTTTTTATTTTCTTATTTTTCTGGTCCGTAACATATATACCTTTCAGTGCTGTCAAGTTGCTATAGTTGATGAGATGTTTACATTGTAAAGGAGACAAAAAGGGTTTTACTATTTTAAGGGTGAAAGACGTACAGATAATAATAATGCTAGTTGACATTGGTTATTCCCAAAGTTACAATAATAGGAAGAATAAACGTGGTATGTTGATGTGATTCCATGCCAAACTTGTCGCTGAAACAAAAGAGAGCACTAATGTTGAGCTAGCTTGTCTAAACTCTAAAGTAACATATTGGATAGCAACAAAATAATGTCTAATGGAAAATGCAAGTCTCTTGTAACGTGACGAATCAAAATTCAATTTTTTATTAAAAGGGGTGACAAGATTTAATAACTAATGGAGTCATGAATAAGATTATCTTTAAAGGAGGTTATCCTAAGAAAAGAAAAGCTACATATAGGATTAGGGTTGATATCACTAAAGAAAGTTTAAGCCTGTCTAAACTCTTCAGATTTCTTCGGTTTGACTTACCCTGATGTTCAGCATGTGTTCAATTACTCACAAAGCATTTAGATTTGATTAAACAAGCAATTGGGTGAGTAAACACTGTCCTAACCTTGGCTAATTAATGCAATTGAAATTTTTAAATTTCTACTAAAAAAAACATGAATTGGAGCCTTACACAAGAGGGGCACATAAAAGATATATATAGCGATTCTGTTAACTCCTTTTGACCCTATCAATTTCATTCAAATCGACCTTAAGCAAATTCATTCTCGTTTTATAACCAGAAAGAGTTCATTTTCCTTTAGAAAATATATAAGAAGAGGAAACACTTTCTTTGGGGCCGGGGGAGGGGATTGTCATAACAATAATCTCAAGAAATACCCACCAACTGCCTGATGTTTTGTTCCTTCAAGGTGGGCGAAAAGAGCCCTAATGGTTGTCCATTTAGAGTATGTTTGGTTTACCATATGCACCCCCTAAATAGATGTTCGGGCAAAAGTAAAAAAAAAATATTACTTATTATAAAATGATGTCTTGGAATATGTGTCCATTCATTCAAATGGTAAATCAAACATACACTTATTCTTTGTTATAGAAGAACATAGTTACCTATTAAGTATTAACAAATAGGCTGTTGTTTCATGCACCAAAAATTTGCTTCCAGCATCATTTTTGGCTTCTGGAATGTAATTTTATATATAGGATTGGTTGCACCTTTTACATTCCTGATTAGTGGAAGGTAAAAAAAAAAAAAAGTATTCCAGAGAGGTGCAGGAAGTCATTTTTAGGGTGCAGGAAGTAACAGCTTAACAAATACTGCTTTGTAAAACTTAAGCAATTGCAAGCCCACAAAATGCTTTACAATAACAAGGCTTTATATTTAGGCTATTGTATCTTTCACCTCTATTATTACATCCTGCTCCTCCCATTACATTATGGAAAATCCATTCCAAGATGTAAATTTATATTAGAAATGAGTTTTCCAAAATATAATGGAAGGTGTCCCATGCAATAGTAGAAATGCAAAATATAAATGTGTTATATCTGTTGGACTTTGTCTCGCGTGGAGAGTCCAAGAATTAACCAACAGATCATGGGTGCCACAGCAGTCAAGTTTATTTAAACTTGAGAACCAACTACATCTAAACCACATAGTTGTTTAATCATCAATCTTTAAACTAATGACATTAATTTTTTTTTCTTTCTAAAAGCAAGATATCCTTATAATCATAAATCATAAGACTAATCCTTGAAATATAAAGATGACTAAAGTGAATTTTATCTTTCCTGACAAAATCTTCTCCATATCATGTCATTAATATTTTTCGGTGTATATCTGGTCAACAATCTCAGAACATCTATGCAAAAGAGAAATATATATTGTCTCAAGTGCAAGGTATATTATGTGTGCTATGTTTTCCCCCTTGAAAAACAGACTCATCAGTCATCACTAAAGAGATGCTCTCTATTTAAGTTATAATTATGAATTAGTACCATCAATTACTACTAATGACTTAATCGCTAATGACAGAGATGGCCTCGCTTACGATAATAGCAGTTCGTGATTTGATTTACCGACAATAACCTCAAAATCTAAAACAAGTTTTAAAGAATGGAACATCAAATTACTGATGCCCAAGTCGTTAAATTTTTACTGTTAATTTTTTTATTTAAAATTATTGATAGGTTAATTAAATTGTTAGTAATACAATATTTACTCACTGAAACAACTTTATTTTTCAATATAAACGATGAATGTGAAAATTATTATAGGAGGAGAACCACGTAATTTTTATCAAATTAAAAAAAAGAATATCAAAAAAATTATATAACTGACATATTTCAATGCAACCAACTTCTACTTAGTAGTGAGTCCAACAACCTCAACTAAAAAAGGTTTTGGGTTTCAATTCTTCTAATTTTAATTAATAGCTCATTTGTAAGTGTTGTTGTTATTAGTAGTAAATGGTACTCCTTATAGTGTGGTTTGACTTGGTATAAAGCGCCACTCTCTCATCCTAAAATACACTTCTTTTACTGAAAAAAAAATTGCATGTAAAATAAAGACAATGATGTTTAAACTTATTAGGCTGAACTAGTGGGTTAAATGGCATCTCTTTGAAAGTTCAACCACTGTAATGCATGTCGGGTTTCTTGATAAAAATTCCAACCATAATCAATGGGAAAATAAAGTTTCCGCGTGATCAATTAATTTTAAATTTTAATTTTAAAAATATAAACATTAAATCGTGTGAGACAAGAGAGAGGAGAAAAAATGAGTGAGAGAGAGAAATTAATGAGTTTTAAAAATATAAATATTAAATTATCATATTATTTTTAAATAAATTTATTATCACAGTTAAAATTTTTTGTCTAAATAATTTGGTGTAAGTTATTAAAATACTTAAACATGAGAGTATGTTAGCAAATTCCATATATATATATATATATATATATATATATTGCCGATCAATATTTGTTATGTGTGGGGCAACTTAATCTGAATATCATGTTCCTCGGAAGTGTATAGATTTTTTCTGCACATTTTTTTTGTTAAAATATGTATAAAAAGAGTATGCTTCCCTAAAAACTATCACCAAACAATTAAGTTTGGGTCTAATTAGTTAGTGTTGAAGGCTATTGTGTGAATAATTTCATGTTATGGCTGAGTATTCCAAGATTACGAAGCTTGTATGCATTAATGGAATTTATGACTCACATGAGATAACATCATGACAATAGAAAAAGTTTGAATGTACTACTATTATGCAATCCATCTAATGATGGGAAAGCATGAGAACACTTTGTTGAAGTTTATCTAGAATTTGAGGGTGATCCAAGAAATGTGATATTAGATTTATGTGATTGTGATTTACAAATTATATCTAAATATCTATTTTTCCATGTCGCATCATGTTTCCTTTGTCATTTTTAATCCCTACAAAACTTTGAATTTCAGATTTTAGTCTTACAAACTGCTATCATTCATTTTTAGTCCTTTAGAAATCGTCAATTTTCAATTTTATTCCCTAAAAAAAAATTAATTTTATCCCAATTTTTTTTCTTACTTTAGCATTTTAGAGAAAAATGACAAAAGTGAAAGCGAAACAACATGGCTCAAACATATAAGACAGGATACACTTATTTTAAGCTTCTTTTTTTTTTTTTTTTTTTTACCAAATTGGCTTTCAGTTTAAGTGGATTGTGGACTAGGTGAGTTCAAGGTATTTTTGAAGAGTTTGAGCAAGTTCGGTGGATGTTTAGATGATGCGGTTCTACTTTCTCCTTTGTCATTAATTCCTAATATCGATTAGGCATGTTTTAAATTTTTGGAATTCCCACACCCAATCATAATCAATCAATGAGTAATTTTAATAATAAAAAAAATATATAGTTTTACTATTCCCAATTTATTGGCCAAGTGGGCTTTCAGTTTAGTTGGATTACATGTTCAAGGTATTTCAGGTGAGTCCAAATGAATTGGATAAGGGTTGATGTTTAGATCATGTGATTTTACTTCCAACTTATTATTCTCTAATAGTATTATTTAGGATAAGGGTTGATGTTTGGATCATGTGATTTTACTTCTAACTTTGTTATTATTCTCTGATAGTATTATTTACGGTATGATTTAGTTTGATTTTTAGAAAAAAGTCATTCAAATAAAAATAAATATAAAGATGTGATTAAGAATAAGGCTATTAAGCCAGGACTAAATGAGACTCTGTGCGCAATGTTTCGGCAACATCGTTGTTGAAATAAAGCTACTAAGCTAGGCTAGTGATTTAAAACATACATGTAAATTTTAGTTAAAATGAGAAAGCCTTATTTCAATAGAAAACAATGAGGATATCATTGTAAGTTAGTTACATACTGATGTCGTGGACTCATGACTTATCTCAGTTTATCGTATCGTAAAAATAAAATGAGTAAATTATACTTACACCTCTATATTTTTCTCAAATTTTATTTAATATTTCTTTTTTTTATCCTACAAAAAATCCCTTAATTATTTAATTCATATTACACCCATATCCCCTCCCTCTTAAACATTATTTAATAATT
Source organism: Glycine tomentella (assembly GCA_007407185.1). NCBI lineage: Eukaryota > Viridiplantae > Streptophyta > Magnoliopsida > Fabales > Fabaceae > Glycine > Glycine tomentella. Next base: position 1,673,042 of record PYAF01001714.1, on the reverse strand, counting down.
TAACAGAAAATAAACATATTTTGATCACTTTTAATGAAATTTTATGTCTAAAATATCTTCGTATTCTTCTTCTTAACTGTAAAAGACATGTCACCATTTTCAATTTTCACCCTTCCTTCTTCTTTTTAGTTCAATTTTTTTTGTTTGCGTTGGATGTTTTGATTGTTGCATTTTTGCTGGTGTGTTCCCAGCAATGCATAATGAATGAATATGGTCTTTTGCTTCAAAGTTAAGAGTTTTGTTCCTGCATTTGTGTTTTTAACTCTTTTCTTTGAATTTTTTTTATGGCAAGATATTCGATATAATGTCTCAATCGCACAACAAAATGAGTAAGTTTTAAAATAAATTTAAGAAATAACAAAAAATAAGAAAGAAAAAAATAACATTATCCAAGTTCACTCACGACACTGATAGCCATTAGAAATGGTGCAAAAACTGCTCCCACCATTACATTACACACTAAAAAGGCAAAGACACAACGTGTGGCTGTGAACCCCACCACTGCAAGCAAAAGCCACTTTAGCTCTAAACAATCAAAACGCAAAACAAGTTACAAGATCAAAACAAGAAAACCAAACAAAACCCAAATATAAAATAAAAATGAAATAAAATAAAATAAAAGATCCTTGTGAATATGCATGCAATGAAGGTGAAAGGAAAAATAGTTGTTACCGTGCAAGACCAATGAAACTTGGCTGCAGAAAGCTCTTTTTTTTTTTTTCTTGGACGTTAAAGTGTAGCCAACGTTCCCGTTTGTTTCTCCTCTTCTTCTTCTCTGCTTGAGATCAAATCTTTTGCCCTTCTCTGCCTTCAATTTTCGAGCGGGTGGGGTTCTCAATTTCGGAATATGCAAATCGCGTGAGAATGAAGAAAACAGAGAAGGGAAAGAGAAGAATGAAACGTGAACCATACATTCTAATACTAATTGGGAGGGGTTAATTTGGTTTTACAATTAAAATATAAGAGCAATTTCATTGGCTCACATATTTCAATTGCCGTTAGTTAATAAGGATAATAGTAATGTGCAAAAAGGGAGAGATACCGAGTGAAATTTAAGAAAAACACATGAGATCCAAGTGTAATTTACTCAAACAAAATATACTTTCATCGTCGTTGATTAGCACCACCCTACCAATATTATAACAAACACTTTGATCTCAATGAAAATAGTAACAACTGACGAATTCTTGTTATTAACAAAAACATTGTATTTTGAGGATACATCATAATGACAAATGACAACACAATAGTATTGAACCCAAGTATTGATTATTTTCTCTCTCTCTCTAATTAACATTTTATTCTGTTGGAAATTATAGGAACTGGAAACCGGACATATGATGGACATAACTCTTTTGCTTAAGTATATAGAAACATGAAATGGTAGATGTATAGAGATCTCACTGAGATGATCCCTTCTTGAGCTTCTTAGCAATGCCAGCAAAGTACTTCCCCTGATGAAAAGCTTGAGCCAATTCTAACTCAGTTGGTTGTCTGGAACCATCCCCGGCATAGGTACCTGCACCATAAGGTGATCCACCCTTCACATTCTCCATCTCAAACATCCCAGCACCAAATGTGTAACCAATGGGCACAAAAATCATCCCATGGTGAACAAGCTGAGTAATAGATGTCAACCTGCAGAATTTTAGAAATCAGAAAACAACTAATGATCACTGGAATAAGCACAAAAACAGAATTGTTCGAAGCAAAAACCAAGCGGTAACTCACGGAGTAGTCTCTTGTCCACCTCCTTGAGAACCAGTGCTGTAAAACATTCCTGCAGGCTTTCCAGCTAGTGCCTGTGTGCGCCACAGGCCTCCAGTTGCATCCATGAAAGCTTTGAATTGAGCAGCCATCAGTCCAAATCTTGTGGGGAAACCAAGCAATAAGCCATCAGCCTCAGGTAGCTCGTTGGGTGTAATAATCGGTACATCACTCTTTGGAGGTGCACCCATCTTCCCAAGGACCTCTTCAGAAAGTGTTTCAGGTACCTGTATGAATAAGCACATCATAAATAATACATATTAAAAATTCCTAGATTGTTCCAAGTTCTAATGGATTGTGGAGCATATATAACTTAGTTAGAAAAGTGCTAGGTGTTAGCAACATTGTATTTTGTAACTCATTATTTTAACCTACTCATCCTTAGTGAAATTTATCTTAGTCTCATTAAATAATAAACCAGACTCAATAAATGGGGAAGTGACACGCATGGGTCCCTTATGAATTTCACCTAATAATAAAGAGTGTGTTAGAAAATATGTTACTATAGCATTCCTCAACTAGGTTAAAGCATCTAAAATTCTAAAAGTTATACAATGGTTATTTGAACACTTTCATTACTAGAAAGAAGCCAATCTTGGACAGATAGACAACAAGAAGATAGACGTTAAGTAATCTCAAAATGTGAAATAACTGAGCACTAGTGTCCAAGAGAGAGGCTTATAACTCAAAAGACTTGTCATTACAAACCTGCCACAGCTTTGCTTCCACTCCTTCAACGGAAGCAGCTCCCTTTTTAATCTCTTCAGCTAGCTTCTCAACATGTCCGTACATAGAATAGTAACTAAACAATAAAAAAAACAATGTAAATTTTAATCAGATTCGCACCACAACATTATGATAGACATTAAGTACAACTTCAGAAGGAAGTTATCATAGGTCATAAGGTACTAAAATTAATAATGAGCCCAAACCAGAAAAGGGTTGAGACACTCTTCATTTACAAAAAACAGACAAAAGAATTCATCATTAAAAGTTAAATTTTGGGTAAATAATAACACCAAAGCTCAATCAAAGTCATCATAAAACAGAACAAGGCGTGATTCACTGATTCGTGAAGGATTATTTGTACCTACCACTAATGCATCAACAGAGGATTATGTTTATGGTGGCACTATGCTATCACCAAGGACAAGTATAAGCATTTTAGTACCACCACCAGACAAGACATGATGACATCGACAGCTCGATCGACACAGTGAGAAACCATTCAAACAAAGCATGCCTCCTTTGTATTGGCATAAGAAATAATGGAAATGGTTGGGGCCAGAGAAACATTTTTCAAATACTAAAGTTATATCGGAATTTGCAAGCCAAGGATGAATCATCAATAATGATGAATCTCAGGACCACACTCTAACAAAGTGCGTGGGGCTTGCACTCTCGTTTCCATGGATAGATATTATTTGCCTTTACAACCTTATGAAAAGTTTGGTCTGTGGGGGGTTCACCATCATAGCTTTCTCTGTTGCTATTGCTAATTTCCCCTTTGAACCATTGTCCCCTCACTCTCAAGGTTTTCCCTTCCCAAAAAATAGAAAGAAAAAATAAAAAATCCTCAACATCAATCCCTTTCAGTTGTATACCCTCAAACCCTTCTAAAAGGGATAAAAAGATTGAAGAAATGACCAATCAACAGAGAATAAGAAAGCAAGATCTGTGTCAATATTTCTCCAATTCTCCTTTGGGGGGCAATATAAATTTATGCCCATGCTCAAACAAAAAATTGAGGGTTAAGTTCAATCCCTCATGCTAACAAAAATTAGCAAACTATAAAATAAACATTTGCCCATAACAAAAAAATTAATTCATTTGATGTGATTCTCTAATTTCGCTTGATTGGATTCAAAATAGGCACAACAGAAATAAGTTATTCATTACAAAAAAAGTTAATTGATGACATACAACAGCACGATCTCCTAAATTGTTCAAGGGGGTAATAAAAGAACAGCATGAAATTCTGAGAACTTTTCTTTATCAACAAAGATAAAATGGATAGCGTCAAATACTAAAATGGAAAATGACTAATAAGTGGCACTAACACGCAGAGTTGACTTTCTTGAATGGAGAATCGTGCAATAATAAGAAAGACACATAATGCACACCGAAACACAAAGACCCAATTCCCAATTTTCTATTTTTCAGCACCTACTCAAACCAATACCCAATCGACAAACTGGGAAAGGAAACAAATAGCCATAGTCACCGAAAATCAGAAACAGTAGACTAGAAACCCAACAACCAGCGAATAGCACAACAAACCGAACAACAAAGGTGGGGAAAACAACAATAACAATCCTCGTATCATTCATTACACATAATATAAATATGTGTGTGTGTGGGAAAATAGAGCAAAGCCACAGATAGTGAAAAGTGGGGGAAGAAAAAAGGAAAAAAGAAAAATTGGCCAATGAAATTGAAGTGCCTTTTTTGAAACATGCATATCAGAGCATCTGATAGAGGAAAAAGAGGAATAATGACTTACACAATGTAAACTTTAGTGGTAGCCATTGAAGGGTGTTTATTGCTCTGAGACTCTCTCTGTGTGTCTCTATAGAAAAGAAAACAAGGTGTGGGTGGATGAGAACGTTGAGGGGGTACCTGTGCTTATATAGTGCATGCCCCTCTATGACAAGCTGTAAATTAGTGAATGCCCTTCATTTGTTTATTTTCTTGAAATAAGTGACTCCAATTAACAATAAATAAAGATTGTATTTCATTTATGTGCATATTTAATGAGTATTTAATGATTTTACAGAAAGTGATTTTTTTAATTTCATTCAAAATTATTTTATCATATCCTATTGCCTTCTTTTAACGATTTATTTACATGTAGTATTTTAAAAAATGATTTTTTTTTTTTAACATAAATCGTGAGCTAGTTTGTTATAGAGAGGATCTGTTTGTTACGATGTTTTCAACAAAATCGCTTATTTTTAAAACAAACATAAATTAACTTCTACTTTGTTTTAAAAAAAAAAAAACTCAAAAAAAAATACTAAATTATTTTGCATCAGAGTCACTTCTTTCTCAATTTATGTGAAAACCATCTTTTCATATTTTGGTTATATTTTAAAAGATATAAAATTGAAAGACACCTGTAAATATTAATAGTATCGAATAAAACTTCAATGACATGTTGGGATTATTAATACAAACTCACCTAGATAATTACACATGCTCGAATGACAAACAATTTCCCTCAATCGCATAGCCACTCAACTAATCCTCCGGTGTCAGAAGATTTTCCTTATAAGGTTGTTCATCAAGTGAGAAAAGTGATCTTGGAAGAATTTCTATTATATTTTTTATAAATAAAAAAATAGAACAAACACATGAAAAACTAAAAAAAAATGATTATTTTTAAAAATGATTCTTTTAGGAAAAAAAATTGTAACAACATGCCCCTTATTTGTTCATTATATCAGGTTCTGATAAAAAAAATTAAATGAGAAAGAAATCTAATATCCTCAATTTTAGAATTTTGTTTAATTTTGTTTAATGTAACAAGTTGTATGATTTTTAAAATGAATTTAATGTTTATGTAATGATTAAGTAAAATAATTTTGCGTTATTTAATTATAAATTTTAATGTTTGCATTACTTTAAGATTATTATTTTAAGAAATCAATAAACTTATCATATATAAGATGTATTGTGATTGCATGATTTGGTCAAATAAATACATGTTATTGCATCTTTTTTTATAAATTCAACTTTGCTAAGAAAGAATTAGATGCAACTATAAATGGCCTAATTTTGAGAAACTGAACTTTATATCTTTTTGTATAGTGTATGTTTTTTTTTCTAAATAAAATTGTGTAAGAAATTATACGAAAAAACAGTACATAAATTGATACAAATACTGGGTAATACCTTCTTTTTTTCTTTTAGTTAACTTCAAGATAATAGAACAAAAAAAGAATTTACTGCTGAGCCGTATGAGTCAGGAAATTCTCAAGTACGGTTCTAAGGAAAGGAATTTATTCACCTATTCCGACCGAGGAGAACAGGCCATTATTTGTCATCTTTTTTTGACAAATAGCAATCTATGTTATTTGTATAGGTTTTGTGTAAATTAAAAATAAACGATATTCTTATAAGTTAGGTATTGACAACTTATTTGCATTCAACTCTTGTGAGACACCCACGAATTAGATATGGCTAATTTGCATCCAACTTTGTGAGTTAGGGATTGAGTCTTAAGTTTTTAAATAATTTAATTAGAATCTACTTACAATAACGTATTCTAATATTATCTTTAAAGAATCCACGAAGAGTGTGAGGATTAGTGGGAAAGTGAAGTGGTTGAATGGCAAGAAGGGGTTTGGGTTCATAACCCTTTGAAGTTAAAGGTGAGTGGAGTTTGGGTTTTTTATCCATGTCTTAGCAATTTAGCAGCTTAAATAACTTGATTTTGGAACCTAGGAGTCTACATTGAGCTATAGTGATCCTTAGAGACCTCAAATTTAGTATAGATACTACTTCATAGGGCTACTCTAAACTATAGTATTTTGTTGTATCTCAGTATGTGGTCCAAATATTTAGAATTCATGTACAAAAGTCACTAAGACAGCTTGGAGGCTGAAGTTTTAGTTTTAAGGATCGATCCAAATTGAGTTCTACTCATCTAACTGGCCTAGAATTTTGAAGGCACAATATATTTGTGATAAAACTTATGAAAAATTAAAGATTTCATCTTAAAAGTATTCTTGATTTGAAAGTTGTACACAAAGGTTGATTCTTGAAGCTAGTTTAAACTTGACCCTTATGTATAAAAAAATAGTTGTTAAGAGAAATCATTCTTCTTAAATAAATCTTAATATCTTGATCCTTAAGTGATTAATCCTTATTTTCTAATGATACCTCTGAGTTAAAAATAAAAATCAAAGAGTGTGAAAAAATGATTTTTCAGTGAACTATATATTTATCTCAAAGTACATTGGCATTTTGATGACTCTTTTACTTATATATAGTATCATATTATTTTACTTCTTCCCAACATTATCCATATGTTAGTCCTATATAATTTGGACGGTTCCAACGTTTAATACACTCTTACTTTTTGGTTTCCTTTCTTTTGTTGCATAGGTCTGTCAATGTGTGAACACTGCTAATTAAACTTAAGCCGTACTTTAATTTTATGTTCTTGGTGTAATCATGTATATAATAGTGGACCGCGTGAATACTTTAGTGACACCTTGGAGGCTTGGACTGCTTCTTGGTCAAAAAAAGGTCACAGTTACATACAGAAATGGTAATTGCTGAATAATGTGAACTCAAATGCTTGACGTTGCATCAGAAAATGGATTTTGCTACTCAGATCTGATTCAAATGTTGATAATGGTGTAGAAAAATAGAAAGAAAAAAAAAAAGGAAGATAAAGAGCCTTTCACGTTCAATTTTTTATTGTTTTTATCTATAAATTCGTTTAGTGACTGTGACTATTAAACTATGGAGATATATCATAACAAATTAAATAATTGTATAAAAAAACACAATTATTTTAGGATGACTCATTCAGTAAAAATATATTCTTGACACGTTATTAGTATGAAAATGTTTACGTTGCCAACTAATTAAAAACCACTTAAATATAATTTTTATAAAGTAATTATTATTATAAAAATCATCAATTTTATCATACATAATAATTCAAAATTAGTATAAAAACTTGATCAAATTTTTTATATATTAATTGTGTAAAAGATTTTTACATTAACATTCAACACAAGATAAATTATTGACTTTTAAATTAACTAACTTTAAATACCATATATACTAATAATATTTTTTTAATAAATTTGGCGTGTAAAATTTATTTACACTAATCTATTTAATAATATTTATTATCTTTAATTATATAAAACTCATCCCGCCACTATTTTCTCATTTGACGTGTCACTTATTGATGTATTGAACTCACTTTTTTTTCATTTTTCTCTAAAAATCACCTACTCTCTTTTACTTCTTTCTTTTTCTCACTTTTCAATTTTTTCATTCATTTTACAAAACACTAGATTCTTCTCTAGTAGTATATAAAAATTAATCTCTAAAATGCATTTTAATTAACTTCTTAAAAAAAACATTAAACTCAATTAGTAGTCTTATTCATTTCATGTCATTCGGAGGATTATGATCAATGCAAGATTTGATATTGAAAGAGTAATTAATGAAGCAAATCAAATTTGCCATCCTCTATCCATCTCTCACTCCAAAGGACATGGCCCCACAAATGCTAACAATCTATAAAATTAATTAACGGCACGTCTTCCTTCTCATCATATGTAATAGAGTATTGCTTGCTCCGAGGGGAAAGAATAAGTCTTCTCATATGTTCCTTTCACATCTTTTGTGTTTCTTTTTCCCCCCTTTAATTACTCTAATTTCTAGAGGTGGATGGACCACTGAACGTTCTACGGTTCTACTCTGCAATCATCACCCCTGAATGTCTTTAATTTGATGGGTTTTCATCATTGGCCTTTGAGGGAATAGAACTATGGAAGCTCTCTCCTTCATCATGTTTCCATATATAGTTCATGACATTGCATTCTCGTCGCTTACATATAGTTTTCTTATCCAAAAATAGTTCATTCTCGGAGAGATATAGGTTCTATTCTTTAAGGAATTTAACAAAGAACCAGCCACCCCTTACACGTAAATTAAAACTTACCCAATACAATAAGCAAAACCACTCAACGCGAAAATAGTGTAGCTTGGTGCTCAAAGTTTGTAAATCCCTACCAATAGGAGATATTATTACTGAAATGAGATAAATAAGAGTCAACCTTTATTGGAGTCATATAATAATAAAAATGTTAGAGCATCATATTAGCCTCAAAATTTGAAGTTAAATGATGTCTAATTCGTTATGTACTTATTCATAATCCATTGTTATAAATCTCTCTGATTTATTCCCTCTCTGTTGCACAACAACCTTATTATTGAGCTATCCTTAACAACCCTCCAACCTCAATCCACATAGACGAGTGAGGCTAAAATATGGATTAGCCTGAAGACCCCGAAGGTGGTCGGCAAAGATGCGATTTAAATCCTTCACTTGATTCAAATGTTTTTTTTTTTTTTTTTCATGATAAACAATGGTACTCAGCATATGCAACTTTTTGCAAGTGAACGATACTGGGAGTTGGTTCCTCATATCGCAAGATTCATTTCTTGTACCATGAAGGCGCATTCCTTCGATGGATCGTGATTTTATTCCTTGATTCTTGACTGCTATAGTATACACATCATATATATGAGTCCTACTTGGTCCTAGATCAACCTAAAGAAGTCAGTCCAAAGGAATCAACCACAAGCTTGGCTATAAAGCTTGGTCCAAAGGAATTAATCATGGGTTTGGACGCTACCAATAAAATATTTACTTTATGTGAAATTTAGCATGAATAATATCAAATTAGTTAATGGTTGAATTGACGAAATTCGTCTCTTATGAAATTTTATTAACTGGTATGAATATAAATTTTAAAACCTAATATCAGTTCAACCTGATTCAAGTAACCAACTAATATTGGCCTAGTAGTAATGGGATGGGACTTGGGGTAGATCCGTAGATGTATAAAGTCTTAAGTTTGATCTCATTGCAATCATTCTACATTGAGAGAAGTTGATGACAATAACTCAAGTGATATGAAAATGAATGTATTCTTAGCCATACACAATATAATATGCATATTTATGACAGGTCAATTTTATTAATGCAATGCTCGTTCTAAACTCTCTACTATCTTAAGTTAAAAAAGCTTAAACATGAAATTTTTCTACAATAATGAGTTACAACTAATGATGGTCTGGTAGATTAGACTGCTCTAAATATTCTCGCAAGTAAATCTTTCTTACAAATAGGGTTTAATACTAGAGCTTTGAATTTTTATGACAACAATATAGACGTCAATCAATACCTTAAACCATGCCAAAACAGTTTTACGTAACCAAAAAGATTGTTGAGGTAAAGATATACCAGTTATTTATAAACAAATTAAATTACCAAAAAAAAAAGTTATCTATAAACAAATTAACACTACATAATTATTAATACTAGTAGCTGCATAGTATACTTTTAGAAGAAAAATGAATATCATGACAAGAAATGTTAGTAATATTCTTTTAACTTTTATTATTAATAAAAATTTACTAAAAATTACAAAATTTATGAGTCTCACTTTTTATTTATTGTCTCTTTTTTTAATTTTATAGTTTAAAAAAAATTAACCACCGATAAAAATGGCTGTTAGAATAAGTGTACTAAAAATTATGTTAATAACACTCCTCTCGTGATAATTAACAATAATAATGAATCAAAATAACCGTTTATCAAAATCTTCGCAGGTTCAATCTCTTCTTGGTTTAAAAATGCAGAATAATATTGTTAAAGGATCATGTTTATGCGTATTTTAAATGTTAAAAACTTATAAAATGATATTTTATTTTATTTTTTAGTGTAATGATAATTAAACTTGTGATATTATATTTATTTAATATTATTTTGCATTTTTAATGTATATTGTTTTTTATTAATACCACTTTAATTATAATTTAACTATTAAACCTTGAACTAGGGGTGTTCATTAACTGATCCAAACCGATGCAAACCGCGGTGACCGAACCGAAAAACCGAAAACTGAAATAACCGAAAACCGAAAAATCGAAAACCGAAAAAAAATCGAAAATTTTCACCGGATTAGATCGATTTTCGGATTGGCTGGTGAAAACCGATCCAATCCAAACCGATTCAATAATAAACCATACTTTACTCTTTATCTACTTGGGCCTATTCTCCATCATAGCCCAAAAATAAAAAACCCAATACATTGCTCCTTGTTTTGTCCAATGAACGTGTTTGTCTAATGAAAATTAGAAAATAATGTTTGTTTTTGTCCAATGAATGTGTTTATTTATGTTAGATACTCCTTATTTTGATAAAAATAAGTTTCATAAGTTTTTATTTTTAGACTTTTTAAAAAACCGAAAACCGATCCAATCCAAACCGAAAAAAATTGAATTGGATTGGATCGAATTTGAAAAAAATTTCAAATCGAATGGATGATCAAATGACCAAACTAAATGAATTGGATCGAATGATTTTTTGCTTCAAAATCGATCAAATCCAGATCGCGAACACACCTACCTTGAACTAACATGTAGGCCAATTAAAAGCCAGTCTGATTTTAAAAACATTGAACCTAACAGAAGCAGTCCTCCCAAATCTCAATTCAACTGTATGGAAACGTACATTCTCCAAGACCTGAATAATAATTTTCTAATGGGGAAGCATCTGAGAAGTGACACGATAATATAAAAAAATTGAAAGAAAATCACAGGCACACGGTTCACAAATCCGGCTAGGATCACCTAGATTCATGAGAGTTTTTATAATTATCATTGCAATCATCATCCTGCTGAGAGGCTAAGACGACTCTTAATAAATGAGTTATAGAATTTTGTACTAAAATATTTTCATGTTCCCAATATAAAACAAATCCAAGTCAAGAGGCTGAGACGACTCTTTCAATTTAATATAAAGAATAATTCCATAAACCTCGTTGGCTTCTCCTGCAGAGAATCGTTCTAAAGAAAAAAGTGTGTTGACCAAACCAATCTTGTGATAGATGAATCTACATCAAAATATAGTTTGATAATATAATACATGACACTACAGTAAAACTCTTATAAAGTGAATCAAAAGAAGAAGAAAAATAGCTGAGAATCTTATTCTCTGTAATCTTAACATACAATTGCACTAAATTCTGCATTAATATTGTCAACCACACGGACATTAAACAACCTCTATTAACGACCTCAGGCAAAACTTTGAAAGTCAAACTAAATTACTGCCAAATTTGCTATCTACTGCAAAACCAAACAAAGTAGCGACTTGCCAGCTTTTATCTGGTGAAGTTTTAACCTTTTGGCAACCTCCTTAAACAAGTCAAAGAAGCATGCATAGGTAGTATTTTATAAGTAGGGAAATCAAAGAAAAATTTATGATGCAATTTTCTATTAAATCTGACAACTAAACTTTTAAGAGCAGGATGGGAAGCATATTGGAATATCACTAAGAATATCCCATTCTTCCAAACCACAAGGCAGATAACATCTGTTTAAGATGTATCCTGAGCACATCCTCAATCTTCAGTTAGTATCTCTGAGGAACTTTAACAATATCTCACTCTAGAGAATTTACACTTAATTAGAGTAGACAGAAGTCTTTCTACTACACATGGACTGCATACTCGTTATTAGAACTAAAAATAACGACATGGCATGGGTACAAACCACTGAAACCCATGCGAGTGTACTCATCTAAACTTAAATCACAAGTTTGAAAGTACTTTTACAACCACTGTGCTTCAAGATTAAAAATGTTTTCCTGCAACTTCTATGTCCAGATCCAAATGATGTTACTAGTAATGCTGGCTTTTCAATTTAGTATTTTGTTTGTAGCTATCTGAAAGATTCTTTCAGTCAAAAGTTTCACTGATAAACTGAACATTTACTTGTATACCATCATGCTATCATAAACATGTCTTTTTTCCAAAATTGGTACCAACATCATCATTTATTCTTGATCACGCAAACATTAAAACTTTGGCATATTATAAATATTAAGAATAGAGCACTAACTACATGGGATGGATTTCTAAAATTTCATTGATTAAGAAATTATTTCATATATGCTTATATGCAAGAACAATTCAGAGTCCAGATATAGTCATATATGCAAAAATGAATTCTCGAACTTTACATGTGTGTCACAAATCACAATTCAAAAGTGCAATTTTTACTTGCAATACATATTTTGGTAATGACTGATTGATGAACACATTTTAAGGGGTGAAAACTGAAAATTGAAAAGAAAACTGAGTTGCAAGTCGATATCCTCCATGTTAAGCAAACCCCACAAGCAGAAGAATTCTGATCCCCCATTAGCAAACAATAATAGCAGAGCCTTCTGGTCGAAATCCATGGCAATTATGGCTCAATGAAAGCCATGCCTCATAAGTCTTTACCAATTTGACTTCAAATTCTAGCCTGTCAGGGTTTTTTTTTTTTTTTTAAACTTCTTGAAATGCACTTTATGTTTGGATTCGATAACAAAAAATTATATATATATATATATATATATATATATAGGAAAGAAATTTTATGAGTTTGATTTTTATTTTTGAAGAGAAAGTAGTGAAGAAATACAAGTCTAGAAACAAAACATTTCAAAATCATATCCTAAATTCAAGCTTCATTTGAAACATACAAGTCTAGAAACAGAACATTTCATTCAAAATCATTAACGAGTGACACTAAAATTTCAATGCACAGTGCCTTTTTATCTTAGCTATACATACATTGTCTCTAAAATTTCAATGCACGGTGCTTTTTCGACAGAACTACTACTTACACATAAAAAAAGACATATCTAAAATACAACTTGGAAGTTAAATTTAAGATGTCAAGTGTTAACCCGGTGCAGCAAAATTGTACGGAAACCATGAGAAATTTTCTAACTTGAAGCACTACAATTTAAAGGATCGATCAACTTTCCCATTCAGAACAGCTAAACTAACACCAGAGAACTATCCAATCACCACCATTATTCAATATACAACATACAAAAGAACCCTATCACATTCAAAACCAAAAAAAAAAAAAATGATCTTTCTTTCCATTTTGTACGGAGGACCCACCCAACAAGGCAGAACCAATAAACCAAAAAAAAAAAAAAAAAAACAACTCACCTCCACAAAGGAGAGACAAACAAATCTTTCTTTTACTTCCCATCAAAACTGATTAGTTCACATACATACTTCGCATTTCCATTCATTTTCCATCATCATCACCTCACCCTACTGTGGTTGAAACGCAGAACCTTCATCAAATTACATGCATTCCTCCTCACTTTCTCATTATCATCTTCCACAAACCCAAGAGAAGCTTCTAGACCCCCTTCTTCCAGAGCCACCATAACCATTCTTTGGCTATAAGAACAAACCGAGGTGAGTGCGAAGAGCGCATATTGAATCCCCCTCGAGCTTCCGTTCCTCAAAACGTTAACCAGAATCTGAACACAACCGTCATAACATTCCATTTGCTCCCTCCCTTCTTTGCACTTCGCCAAAAGGCCGATCACCTCAACGCACCGTTCGAGTCCAATTCCGACGTTTGTGAGGAGAATCGGCACCGCGCCGCAGCTCACGGCTCTTCTCCGGTTGTCCGGAAAGGAGCAGAGCGCATAGAGGGCGGTGGCGGCCTCCTTCCGCTCCCGCCCCTTGCCGCCGTCGCGAAGGATCGCCACGAGCGCCGCGATCGCCGCCGGGAACGCGCCGATGGTGGCCTTGTTCACCTCTACGACCGCTAGGCTCGTGACGATGGTTGCCGCGACGGCGAGGCAGTCCGGGGACCTCGCGTGGAGGAGCACCCCCACCACGCGCGCGACCACGCCCTCGGCGACGAGGCCGACTTTCGAATCGTCGTCGAGGGTGAGGTTGAGGAGCAGCGGGAGCGCCTTCTCCTGGAGGCTCGGGTCGTCCACGGCGGCCAGCACGGCGGGGACGGCGCCGGACTCCGCCAGCCTCCGGCGGAACGCCGAATCGCGCTTCGATAAGCGCGTGAGGTGCTTAAGGGCCTCAATTTTGGACTCGGAGGATGAAGAATTGGAAGTGAGGGTTGAAATTAGGGTTTCGGGTTGGGAAATTGTTTGGTGGAGAGGGGAGAGGAATGCGTAGTTGGAGATTAAGCTTCGCAGCGCGTGGTTGGGGATGAAGGAGGGGTGGTCGGGGAGGGGTAGTTTGGTAATTGGACATGTTCGGTGACCCGCATCGAGCCAACGTTGAATTGAGGAACGGTCGAAGCTGTGACCCGAAGAGAGGATAACAGGGTCCGACATTATTTCGAGGGAAATTGGACACTTGAAGTGGTCGGGGAGATGTGTCGCCATTTTTTTTTCTGCTGTGAAATTACTGCTACTACCCTTCTTCAATGTGTGAAGTTTGAGTGTGTGAATGTCTGAGTGAGACAGAGAGAGAGGGTTTATGAGGTTTTTGAGGCCTCTAATGAGTTTAGTACTTTAGTTCCTTTAGTTCCGCCATTGCTCCTATTTAGCTTCATCACAGGGATTTTGTTTTTCGGACAGGAATGCCCTCCGTCAAACACAGTAATCTCCACCAACACCAAGGGATTTTCGTGATTTTGGATTGCTTTTTCATACTTTCCAATAGTTTATTCAGGTCATTCAAGAAAGTCAAACCTCACATAAATTCACATCGGTTTTATGAATTTTGTCATCCAATGTCTAGCAACTTGCCTTTTACACATAACTAACAAAATTAAGGTTTGATTTTAAATGATTTAGAAAACTTTTTCCTTAGTTTACTAATGAGAATTATATGTGAACTTTTATGCAATGTAAAAACCAACAAATCAAACTCACAAATGTAAAAATACAAATTATTCATTTATTTAGTAAGATTAAATCAAATATAATATACCAGAGTACTTCATCATTTTAAAAGAAGATAACACTTTCATTTCATAAAACTCAGGAAAAACATACAAAAGATTAACTTGAGTTGGACACTTCTATACATGAGCCGAACAAAATAAAGGAAGGATGAGATCACATCTTCGATCTTGTGTCCACTGTAATCGCAATGTTAGCCAAGAGAAAGATCCACCTAAACGACATCTCTTCCCTTGCATGTTAGATTCGGGATTATCACAATTACACATTTCATATGCACAGGTATGAAATTGAGTAGATAAAAATATAATTCTTTTATTTTTTTATTTTTTTTAACATTCACTCCAACAAACAGAGAATGGAATTGAATAGATAAAAATATAATGTCATTTCCTTGTTTGGATATTTTACAATAGAAAAAAACAAATATTTCATTTCATTATTTAGAAAAATAACAAAGTGGAAAGGATTGTGACTTTTCAATTTCCACACTGTCCTTACTTTAAAAATACTTTATATCTTATTTACTTGATGTTCTTATGCATTATTTTATAAGAATCATAAAGTTAAGTGCAAAAATGCAGTAAAAAATTACTTAATAAAAGGCACGTGTCATGTTTCAATTTCTTCTATTCTTAAAAGTAATTTACTTTCATACTAAGACTCAGCATACTCCATGTAATAGTTTTTTTATCAACAAATGTTAGTTGTTAATTGTTTTAATTTTTTATTAGCCGGAGAGATTGAATATGTGATCTAGTAGAGATTGAATATGTGATTTAGTGTTAAAATTACAAATATATGAAGTAGTAATAATGAATCTAAAGTTCAGACATTATGTCCTAAAAACTAGTGTTGGTTCTCAAATAATAAATTTTGCATAGGTTTAGGAATCAAATTTGAGTTTTTGTTTGCAATAATTCTAAAAGTAGCAACAAGTATGAGCAAGCATAAGTTAATGAAAGTTCTAATAGATAAAAGAGTAAAAAGACATATGAGTTTAATTCCACACACATCTTTATGTTTTTCTTAAGTCTCTATTTAAATTAAACCCCCAATTATTCATTTAGTTTATTAATCACGCTTCTTTAAAGTGATAAACAAAATTAATTCATGTCCTGAGAATTCTCTTCTTCCTATTTTTATTCTCTTATTGTTCATTAGAGATTAGATTAGCAAGAAGATTAAGTGCAGAGTGTACTATCTTTGATTGTGGACTTCTCAGAGGCTCACACACAACGACACTTCATACGGTGATACTTCACACAACTTCCTTGTTGATTATAGCCCTTCACTGGTCAGAACTCTCTGTAGGTAGTCCTTTCTGAGGTCATGACAATTTGTTTCAGCTGCTTTTAGGAGCAATGATTGTGCCCACAAACAAACACGAGACTTTTCAACGTGATTTGTCCTCACTCACATGATTTTTGAGAAACTTTCTAGACGGTCACCTATCTCATAACTACTTCAAGCCAAACATGTTTAGCTATGAAGTTCTTTTGTGATAGGCTATCGAAAAGTATATGCATTTTGTTGTTATAGGTAATATCAATTAATTCATTTAAGCTATCATCAGCTATACAGTATCACATCTGCACAACCTCTGGATCCCTCTCAAAGAAGTTAATTAACAAGCATACTATTTTAGAATTTTTGGCACAAGTTGATCATGCAAGTTCCTATAATTCAATTATTGCATAGGTCAATTAATTAAAAGCAGTGGTCACAAACAATTAATCAATTAATTTTGGAAGGTCCCAAATAAAATGAAGGATAGCACAACAATATAATTGAACAAGTAATTGAAAATTTTATTGCAATAGAGTAATTAGGGTTCACAAGTATGTTCTACATCATAACCCCAGCTTTCAGGATTTAGCTAGCCATAGGCATTTAGAAGCTTAAAACCAATAAAGAAAGCAATAAGAATACTAAATAGATGAATTTTTACAATATTTAACCCTGCTATGTTCCCTTCATTGTCCCCAATTGATAGCTTCATATGGAGGTTCCCACATGTATAGAGGAGAACAAAATTTGAAAGTAAACAAAATATAAAAGAAACCAAAGTAACCTTTTATTTATAGATAGAGTGGGTCTTCTGTCTCGCAAAATGACCTTGTTTTGATATATGCACAATCACACAAAGTCTATTATAAGTGGTCTTTTAAGCATATGCATGCTTATTTAAACAAGGATGTGCTTAAGTCTCTGTTGTGCAATTTTGACTTTTTTTAAAGCCTTTGAGTTTTGACACTTCTTGCACTAAAAGTACCACCTTCCTTTTAGATAAATACAGTTTATTGAGGTGTTATAAATAAAGTGAACAATTGGTGCAAGAAATACCAAAATCACAACCAAAATAGAGTATGAGTTTGTTAAGATATGAAGTTGTTAAAACAAACATAACAAACTAAAACTAATATAATAAAGTTAAAAGATCAACACACATAATCAAATATTTATATTCCATCACATTTATCTAAAAAATAATAATATCATTTAGAAAGTCAATATTTTAGTAAATATAAGATTGACTTAAGGATAAAGAGTGAAGAGAGGAAGAGATAAATTGTGAGTTCGGATCTATCAGTTACTAAAAATAACAAATTGATAATTAATATTTTTTTATAAAAAAAAAAAAGAGTTCCTATTTTTCTTGAGCGTTGGAGTTTGATAAAATTTTTAAGAGAAAAGGGCAGTTGGGTCTTTCCATAGGATGTTGTGCTACCATGTTTTCAACGTTGAGTGGTTCTGTCGGTTACTTTACCGGAAACAAGAGGGAAGGAGATGGCCTTTCTTTTCAAAGGACCAAAGTATGTCCATTGTCCATTATCTTTTTTCATTGTTGACAAGAAAGCTTGAGTTCTGCTAAAATGACACGTAACGTAACGGTTCTTTTTATGAATAGTACGAAAACAATGCCTGTGCTGTAAATCCGAATAGAATTCGGTGAGTGACAAAATTATTTATTGATTTATATAAATAAATACTTATTGTTCCATGAGTAAAGTATTTTATGTCCTTCGTATATATCATCATATTAACTTTCATTTATATTTTTCTTATAATTTTAAACATTTTCATTTTCATGTTAAAGTTTTACTTAAATTAAAAGTATTCCGGAACATGTTTTCTCAAGTCCAATAAAAAATCTATTCCGCAACAAAAAAAAAAAAACACACATGTAAAATGCATGCATTAATAACATTTTTAATTAAAAAACTATTTTTTGAAATTAAGATACATATTAACATTTACTTTTTTTTTATAATTATAACTATCAATCTTTTTGTTCAAATAACTATCAATTTATCAAATGATTTAGTTCAATTGATTACAAGTTTATTGATATTTGTCTTTGATTCATATCAATGAAAAAATTATCAATTTTAAATGAATTTAATTATGCATTGAGAATATAAAATAGTTTTATATTATTATTTAATTATAAGTTATTGTTTAAATTACTTAAATAATTATTTTAAAAATTAATAAATTTGATATGTGATTGATTGTGTGAATTTTTTTGATAATGTTAGTATATAATTCTTTTTCTCATTTTAAATTTACTCACTGTAATATATTTCCATAAAAGAATACAATTATAATTGACTCATTAACAATTTTAATTGTTTTTAATCCTTACTATTTTTTTTAAAATAAAGTGTTTTCAATAAAAATTTGAATAACACTTAAGAATGTTGGTTAAGAAATTAATAAATATTTTTTATTAAAATGTTGAAGTTGTATTGAAAATTATAATAAAATTTACTAATAACATCTTAGTAAAACATTTTTATGTGTGATTCATTAATCAAGACACTGAATAATATTTTTTAATAATTGTACTTATTATTTTTTTAACTTTACATCCTGTAATTATATTTTTAATAAATCCTATAATTATTTTATAATTTTTAACTAGATCAATATGAATTAAAACAAGTGATTCAACATCAATAATATATTTAATCCAAATTAATTGAGTCGAATTAAAAAAAGTGATTAAAGATTTAAAATTAACTCTTATTCTTTTCATAAAAACAAGTTTGATTTCTTGCAATGTGACTAAAATTTTATTTGATGGACAACTCTCTTATCTAAGATGTCTTATCATCTAAAGACTAATTAAATAGTTATAATAATCTATAGACTAATTAAAATTGGATAAAACATGCCGTTCTATCACTTTTAGTAGTAAAAGAAAGAAAGAAGAAGACTAGTTACGTATAGTTCTACGTATTTTGAATCCTTACTGAAATCTAACAAAATGATAATGCTAAATTTGATTTAAACGAATCCCAAACACATGACCAAGGTCACAATCAAAATTACACGAAGACCCAATAATCTAGGGTCGAGACACAAACCTAAAAGACAATAAAACTACATTTATTGGAGGGAAAAGTTAGGGTTAGGGGCCTTGAAGTTGAATATTGAAAGTGAAATGGCGATGTGTAACTCAAATCGACGTGGCTGTGCTTTGGGCCACCAGTTACTGAGTGAGGACGGTAGTCAACAATCATAAAAGTCCAAATTTGTGAGCCAATCGCGCTAGAGGGTGACACATGCTTCTCTCATCTCGTTCCTCTTTCAATTCGTTGCTTTGTTTTGTTTTGATCATTGTCTTTCTTTGCTTCAATTTTTACGTACCAAGACATACAAGTACATCTGTCTCAAATATGTGGATATCCATCACCATTCTTATACAAAAAATAATAATCCAAATTCGAGTACCACATTTGTTTTTTACAATTCTCTTAAATAATATCAAATAGAAATGTTAATTTAAAATATTGAATATCTTCTTTTCTATTTAATATTATTTTTTATAAAAAATTAAGATGGTTATTGGGAAATATTGTAAGAGAATATAATATAATTTTTCAAATAAATATTTTAAAAATATTCTTTTGTTTTTTAATTTTAAGATATGGCATAATTATGTTTTCAATTTCTATAAAAATGAGTAAATTTCGATTCTGATTTCTATAGTATTGTTTTTGTTTTTCATTCCTATAAAATTTGAAATTATTTTTGGTCCTTGTAAAATGAGTGATTTTTTTAATCATTGTAAAATATTTTTCTCTGATTTAAACTCTTATAGAATTTGAAATAATTATTTTTGGTCACTCACATTCTTTTTAAGGTTGGTAAATAATATTCATTTTAGGAATCTAATTTTTTTTTAAAGGTGTCATGTGATGACATATTACTATAAACACTAGTGGGTGTTACCCCAGGATGGTCACTTGATCTTTTGTAATTAACAACTGTCACATGCATGACAATAAAGGAAAAAAAAACATTGATTTCATTTTCATATTTTTAAGAGATAATGAAAAATAAAGATAAATTTTACAATGAATAAAATAAAAACTTGTTATTTTATAGGGAATAAAAATATTTAAATCTTAAAATATTAAATATGCATGTGCTTGTTGTTAGCGCGTATCAGTAGCTTATCCACTATATACGGGCATCTATCTTCCTATGCATTGGATAACATATAGAATAGAAGATAATATATAAAATAGGGTGAGGATCATATAAAAATTTAATAAATAATAACACAAATGCATATTAATTTGATTCGTCGGATGCTGACGCCTAAAGCTGGATGGTTGTAGTGGTACGTAGCTAGATTAGGAAAGGTGTTGTATGATGCTGAAAATGATAGTTATAACTTTTAATATATGGCAAATATAAGGGTGATGACGATGCTGTGGATGACTGAGAGATTGGTTGCGAGTTGCAACGGCATTAACAACTGTGAAAATGGTAATGGGCTCGAAGGAACCTTGATGGTTATGGTCTTGTAGAGAAGGTAAAAATGATCGAATTGAGGTAAATTAGGTTTTAGTTTAAGTAAATTTGACTTTTTTTTCTTTCATTTCAAATCATGTATTTTTTTTTACTAAAGATAATATTATTTGAGTCGAATATAATTATTATGAAAGATAATTTTTTTAAAATATTAAACATAATTATATATCTAAAACTCAAATTAAACTCGATTTAGATGAAATGCCAAATGATCCACTTAGTAGATGATTTAAATATAAGGTGATTTATTAATTTATTTGACTAAAGTCCATTTTTAAGTCTTGAAAGCTTATATAAGCATCTTTACATATTTATTTATTTGACTAAACTTGACCAACAATATATCTTTTAGATACATTAAATTAATAAATTCATACAATAAACTTAAGCTTTACGTATGAGTTAATTAATATATTCCAAATTTTAAGAAAATAAATATGTAATTTCATAGTTAAAATTTAATGTATTGTTGTTATTTATTTAAACATATTAAACTTTTTAAGATATGATATTCCGGATGCCTTTATTTGCAGGGAAACTAGTCTAAAGAGGACAAGCAGGGTGCCATCCACACAAGTGTTCAAAATTAAACATAAGTATGTTTCCACTTGTGTGATTGATTCAGGTACCAAGCAACAAAGAGTGCCGCTAATATAGCCAATAATGTGTTAATTGTTGAAAAGGACATGTCCAATATAGAAAGAGATATAAACTTAAATACAGGGATTATTGAGTATGAATCAGCTTCCAAGTACCAAGGAAGATTCTCATCTTTTGCCAAAGTTACATAGCCTTGCCAAAATCCAAATGCCAATCAATTTGGTTCCACGAAATGTGAACACATATTAAAAAAAGACACGATATTATAAGATGATAGTATTTCCTCCTGTATAAAAACTGACATTTTTTGTTGATCATGTTTTACATATCTTTGTTGACATTGATAATAATAAATAAAAAAAAAACATTTTTGAAGCTCGTTCTCTATCATCTTGGCACAAATTACTTCACATACATAAAAAAAAAGCGTTTTGATTAAATTACATACTTATATTACTTTTTTTAAATAGAAATATATACACACAATTTAATTAATTAATACGTCTACATATTGTATGATTTTAAACATAACTATCTTGCTTAAATTTTGATACAGATTTAATGATAGTGTTTTTTCAATAGAACAAGTAAGTAGTAAGTAAATTAATAGTTGACATTTAAATAATTTCTTAATTGTTCAAATAATGATTTTTTTTGAAAGGCATGTTCAAATAATGATATAATTGTGAATATCTAACGAGAAAATATATAAAGTATATATGCATTGAAAATGTAAAAAGTTTTATATTGATATCTAATAAAAAAATGTCATATATAATAAATTTATTAACTTTTATAATAATTATTTTAAAAGTCATACCTATCATAATTTATAATAATTGATTAGTGTATAAAAATTAAACTCATATAATTTTTTTGAGTTACTTATTGAAAAAAACATGTTAAAATAATATTTCATAAATCAATATTAAATCTTAGAAGAATTCTTAGTTTCCATGTTTTTAACATATTGTGATTCGTTTTCTTGTTTACTTAGAATTATTAGTATAAATGAATATGTCAATCTTGAGAGGAAAAAAAATCAAACCAAAGAAACTGGAGAGAAATGGAAGAAACTTGAGTCATTAATTATAGGAAAATTAAGGACTATTGTGAGAAAGAGGGTTCTTTTCATGTAATATGATTTTTTTCTTCGGTAAGATTGAAAGAAAGGAGGGATCTTGAGTAGTAAGCATTAAGCAAAGAGTGAAGAAACATCTTTTTCTTTTCTATTCTTTTTATTTTCTTTTATTTCATTTTGTTTTTGTTTAGTTTAAGGATGACCAATTTAGTTTGCAGGAAGAACATAATTGTTCAATTTTTAAATTTTATAATTGAAACTCACTTCCAATAAAAATTGTTTGTTGATATTTGAACATGTATTATTTATCGTTCAAGGGGTGAACTTTTGCTTGTCTAGCATTTATGATTTTATGAGCAAAATGAACATTCTATCTTGTTCACAAAGTAAAGGACATGCTGGATGCTCCGTACAATCATTATGGAACAGCTGTGTAGAAGGTGATGACCTAGAAACTCAATGATAAAAGGCCTCGACAGAAAGAGGGGTGCATCATCACTGCATTGTTTGGATTGAATGGATAAGAATAACTCTACAATCTCCGCCTCAAAGACAAAGTTTGAAAAAGACCTACCCTTATTTATGTTTCCATAAAGGAAAAGAAAAATGGATGTGGAGTTTATAATTTGTTCGTGTTTGTCAAAGAGGACAAAAATGTGATGCATGAGAAGTGACATATATGTGCATGGCCGTTGCAGCCGTCTATGCTGGTAATGGTAAAACATGGTCCGTGATATGCAACTACTTTAGAGTTTTTAAATTCTAATATTCAACCCTAATTTTTTTATTAGTAAATATTAGTTTCCTTTGTAAAAGAAATCTATAATATTTTTTTCTTTTTTCTTTTTTTCTTAATCATCCAACTTACCTTGTATCTCCATAATAATAAGTAGTTATGAAACTTAATGTTTAGCCTAAAAAAATTTAGGCATAATTTATGAGTCTTTGGGCAAAACAAAACAAATGTTGCTTCCTTTTCTTTTTCCCCTTTTCTCCGAGGCCTCTCAATATCCGTTTTTGGTTAGGGTTTTAACTGTTTTCTACGTTGCATGTGTTCTTTAAGCTGTAAACAGTTCTGCTGTTATGCATTTACACGAATTTTAGGTAGGAATGTGTCCTTTCTATCAATTTTTTTAAAATAAGTAAAATTAAATAAAAAAATCAAAACCATTCATCATCAATGGTACAGACTACACACAGATTCATGAAGGTTTTCGTGCTGAAATCATTCGCGCAATATACCGTTAATCATTAGTACTGGTTTTGATTTAAGTTTTATTTGTTTTAAAAGAGTAAAATGAGAAGGGCACACCTATTTTGTGAAATGTCTTGCTTACAAAACAGAAGAACTGACAGTTTCAGAAATGAATCAGTAACTAATATTATAATGTGATATAATTGAGTTTACCAAAAAAAAAAAATGTGATATAATTGATAAATAATTTCATTTTTAAAACATGTGACTAGATGTTTGATTTTTAAGTCTGTAACACTATTAGAGATGAAAATGGGTCAGATCATCTATAAGGAGTTTTTTTGGTTTGGTCTATTTAAGGGCTGACTTGATCTAATTTGTTTATTATAAAGGTTAGGTTAAAACTTTTTGAAAAAATATTTAAATAAAAAGATCAGACTCAAATTTTAAAAAAAGTCTGTTGACCTATCAAACTGGTCTATATATATATATATATTAAAACTTAAAAATAATATATTTATTTTTTTTAAAATATTTTTTTTATTATGAAAGTGGATGATCAATCACTTCAAAAAATCACCTTAAAAATCTCAAAATGATTATTACTTATTTGAAAATATAAGTAAGATGTTGAGATATTTTTTGTTTTAAAATTATTTCTTTGATTTTTCTAAATTGATTTAGAGTGTTTTATAAAATAAATTTCATATTAAAAATATATTTTTTTAATAGGCTCGTAGGACAAACTAGATTTTTAAATAGATTAGGCCAAGTCTAAAAAAAACTTATGATAAGTAAATATAGATCACAACAAACTTTAAATTTTTAAATCAGGCCAATGTGAGACCTATCAAACCTACCCTGATCTAACTTGTTTTCACTCCTAACCACTCTATAAATAAATATTTATCGAAAGAAATCAATCAACTATTTTAACTTGGATGAGATCATGCACAATTTTTGGACCACACTTATTTTGATGTCATCTTGTATAGAGTTGCTCCCACTCGTGGGTACAGCATCCCCCATGGGCCTACTGTCTTAAGAAGGCTAGCTGCTACGAGGAAGGTGTTGGCTGATATAAATACAGGTCTTGCTTTTTGCAACCGTTCTTTTGCTTTTCACATATCCCCTGATTTTTTCTTGTCAATTTTTATTCTATTTTTTTATACACGAGTTTAGTTTCATTGTTCTACATTTAAATTGAGGAACCATGAAAAATAGATTTCTTTCAGGAATTTAAATTCCCCAATTGTGTAAGCAAATTAAAATTTAACTTCCAAAATTTATCTTTTGGTAGTCATTTTTTTTTTTCATAGTTCCTAAATTTAAATTCCAAAAGTCAATTTTTTTATTCATTTTTTCATAATTCTAATTGGTACTGTTGACTATATAGAATTCTTTATACTGATAGTGCATAAAAATCAAATCAAGACATTAACACAAAAAAGAAATTAAGTTTAAAAATAGTTAATATTTAAATTTTTTAAAATATATATAAAAAATCAGGCCTAAATAATAATGAAACTATATATCGATCAAAAGGTAAAAGATAATACGATAATAAATGTTCTCACAGTAATTTATAATATAGATATTGAACAGAAGAGCTATTATTTTTTAAGCTCTGAAATTTCTTGTATGTCATTTAATAGGTATAGTGGTCACTTTGTTTAATCTTTCTTCAGTTTAGTGAGTAAGATAAGAAATGGCGTATCATGTGAAGAACTTGGTCATGCTAGGCAAGGGCGACCCATGGAAACTTTATTCACCATTTGGATTCAGGGATTTACGCCCATCGGCCCATGTTGTCATGTAGGTTCGACTTTTGTTTTCAATTTTTGAGAGTAGGTTAGGAATACCAATCTTTTTTATGATAGGTTAGTGGGTCAATTTTTCTAAATAATAGAAATAAAAAATAACAAAAAAATAGGTTGAAAATAAATAAAAAATATATTTTAAAAATAAAATAGGAATGGGATGAGAATATGAATAGGAACAGTGATCAGACAATAATAGGAATTGAGTTTATGTGTATAAAAAAAATAGGAATTAAGTTTAAGGCAAAAACGACTTTAGAACTAAAAATTAGGAAATATAAGAAAATTAAAATGGCTACCAAAATTTGGAAATATTTCAATTCAGATTGTTTAGAAGAACGAAAATTCAATAGCAGGATTTGAGTGTTGCGGGGAACATGTTACGTGAAAGGTGATAGGTTGAATGATCAAGGGGCACAAATTTTAAAAACGTGAAATACTTCTTCTATTTTAGCATCTTTGTTAATTGTTAAAAATTGGAGACAAAATTAAATCGGAAACACATACTCACTTACACAGCACACAGCGAAAGATAAAATGAGAAAGCAAATAAATTATACGCAAATTCACTCACACACAACACAAGGAAGAAAGAGACTTGAACTTCACAATCTAAAATTGATTTCACATTTTCACTCATATTCCAAATGTTAGATAATGATGCAAAAAATAATGACATGCAATCCAATTAACTACTAGTAATTTCTACGTGTTTCTTTATGGGTGAATTGAGAAAAATCTTGAAAGTGAAATTGTCAAGAGTTTCTCCACTTTTCCAATAGTGGTGCTATTATTTTTAAAAGATTGATTTAAATAATCATTTCCTACAGTATATCCATTTATTACGACCCGTAGTTCATTAAATTTTCTCAGATGTGAGGTTGAGAGAAAATTAAGCTTTTGCCTCAGACTCTATTTATGATGACACTAGTTATAAAGGGAAAAAAACATTAGTTTTTTTTCTTATGTTCCCAGTTATAAAGTGTGTTAGTAATAACAATTTTTTTAATACATATTCTTTTGTGTTTATCACTTTTCACAGTTTATTATAATATCATAATGATGGAACATTTCGTGTCCAAAATAGACAAATGGCTATTAATTTCCATCAAAGGAAATTATAATTCTGTTAATATTTATTAATCAATTATTGTTTAAAAACATCTCTGCACTGCATTACACGCTTGAATATTAATTTCGTGCGATTCATGCTCATTGTTTTCATACTAAATAGCATAGCTCACTTTTAACAGTAAGAACAAGAAATACACATTCAATTGATTTCGTGTAAACCGGTTCGTGACATCATATAGCAATTCTCAGGTGGACATCACTTTGTGTTGACTTGCATCAGCAAAGTAAAAGTTAGATAAGGCAGAATCATTCATGAACATTTAATTTAGATCTGCTTCTTAAAATCGAATCGACCTTCTGAATTAATCTAAACCAATCTATCTGTCTATCTGTCGTCTGAGCCACATAAGAAACCTAAGGAATTTAATGTGAAACTACCAATAATTGAAAATCTGGTTGTGTGTCTCAATCACAGTATTATCTTTACATGCAGTAAACTCATGCATATCATACCAAGCCTTCACGGAAAAATATCAGCACCCTCATAAATAACAAGCAACAGATCAGACTCCCCCATATTCACACAACAACATCGAGTTGTAACACCATGAAGTTTATTTCAGCAAGAGAGTTTCTAAGTTCATTTCTTGTGCTGATGTTCTTCAACCCTTTTTGCCACTCACTCGACAACACCATAACCATAAACCACCCCATCAGAGACGGCGACGTTTTGGTCTCCAACGGTTTAGGAAACTTTGCGCTCGGTTTCTTCAGCCCGCGAAACTCCACAAACCGCTACGTTGGGATTTGGTACAACAAAATCTCGGAACAAACGGTTGTGTGGGTTGCCAACAGAGACACTCCTCTTAACGACACTTCCGGTGTTCTCAAAATCAGCAACAACGGAAACCTCGTACTCCACGACAACAGCACCCGAAGCCTCAACCCGGTTTGGTCCTCCAACGTTTCCATTGAATCCACAAATAAAATTTCAGCCAAGGTTTTGGATACAGGAAACCTAGTTTTGATCCATACCGACAACAACAACAACAACATTATATGGCAGAGTTTTGATTATCCTGGTAACACTATGCTTCCGTTCATGAAAATCGGGTTGAACCGGAAAACCGGTCTGGACCGGTTCCTAGTATCTTGGAGATCTCCAAACGACCCGGGAACTGGGAACATGACTTATAAAATCGACCCAACCGGGGTTCCGCAATTGTATCTCTACAAAGACAAAATGCCTTTATGGCGGGTCGGGTCGTGGACGGGTCAGAGATGGAGCGGGGTGCCGGAGATGACACCGAACTTCATCTTCACCGTTAACTACGTGAACAACGAGAGCGAGGTGTCGATAATGTATGGAGTGAAAGACCCCAGCGTTCTCTCGAGAATGGTGCTGGACGAGACAGGCCATGTGGCGAGGTCCACGTGGCAGGCTCACGAGCATAGGTGGTTCCAAATATGGGATGCGCCGAAGGAGGAGTGCGACGGCTTCAGACGGTGCGGGTCGAACGCGAACTGCGATCCATACCACGCGGACAAGTTCGAGTGCGAGTGTTTGCCCGGGTTTGAACCCAAATTCGAAAGGGAATGGTTCCTTAGAGACGGGTCGGGTGGGTGTGTGAGGAAGAGTAATGTGTCCACGTGTCGGAGCGGGGAGGGGTTTGTGGAGGTGAAACGTGTGAAGGTACCCGACACGTCGAAGGCGCGCGTGGCAGCAACGATGGGGATGAGAGAGTGCAAAGAGAGATGCTTGAGGGATTGTACGTGTGTGGCTTACACGAGTGCCAACGAGAGCTCTGGGACTGGGTGTGTTACTTGGCATGGAAATATGGAGGATACCAGGACTTACACGCAAGTGGGACAAACTTTGTTCGTGCGAGTGGACAAGCTTGAGTTAGGTACTCTCCTTATTTCTTACTTTAATATCTAACTCATCATTCTTATTACTCATTTCACTTTCTAATTTCTTTTCATCTAAATTTTAAAAATCAAATAAATTATAGTATCATTTTTTTTCTGACTTGTCTTGTCTGGATAGTATAATCAAATTATAATCACGTTTTATTTTCTAATCAAATATATATAAAAAGAAATCAATCAAGATATTTTGGAAACTAAAATAAAATATTTTTAATTAAGATATTTTAAAATTTTCAATTTTTATTCAAAAATTAGTAATATCCTCTCTCTCTGGTGTGATAGTAATTCCTCTCGTGTGTTGTTTGATGTTAATTGTGATATAAAATATGATGTGTTGTGCATGTATGTTATAAAAAATTATGATAGAATTTTTTGTATTATATAATTTCTATTATTTATTGGTTTTTTAATATTATTTTTATAGTTAAGTTTACTGAAGTTTCACAACTCACAAGTTTCTGTAAACTTTCGAGTTGGACAACCTTGTATATATATACTTGATTTGCTTGTCATTATTTCTTTTACTTATAATATATGTGCATTTGGATTTTGCAGCTAAATATGCAAAACATTCGTATGGTTCTCTAGGCAAGAAGGGGATGATAGCAGTTTTAACGGCTGCTATTTTCTTGATTTTGTTTTTGGCGATCACTTTCGTGTATTGGTTTGTTAAAGCAAGGGGACAAGGTAAGTTGAATTATTATTTTTTTTTTTATCAAACTTGGTGTTCTTAATTCTAATAACATTTTTTTTACTGCCTTAATTCTAATAACATGTTCAAATGTATTTGTTTCCTTGTTTGATGATAGGAATAAGAAGGGATCGCAAGTATTCCTTTCGTCTTACCTTCGACGACTCAACCGATCTACAAGAATTTGACACCACAAAAAATTCAGATTTACCATTCTTTGAACTTAGCTCCATAGCTGCTGCAACAGACAATTTCTCTGATGCTAACAAGCTTGGCCAAGGAGGTTTCGGTTCTGTTTATAAGGTAGCCTTTCTTCTTTAACAAG
The DNA here is from genome assembly GCA_007407185.1 of Glycine tomentella. Classification (NCBI taxonomy): domain Eukaryota; kingdom Viridiplantae; phylum Streptophyta; class Magnoliopsida; order Fabales; family Fabaceae; genus Glycine; species Glycine tomentella. The sequence continues at coordinate 1,643,239 of PYAF01001714.1, read as the reverse complement.
TCACAAATTCAACAACAATTTGCACTTTTTTAAATGCCTAGTACCCATGTTGTCACCTCCAAAAGTTAAGGAATATCTTTACACTTCACTTAGAGTTGCATTAGTCACAGAATTTGCCAAGCAAGTAATGTGTATTATAATATTGGCAAAGGCAAAGTGCCAAAGTGTTGAGTTTACCTTGGATTATGACTACAGGGTCTATTGAGTAATGGAATGGAAATAGCAGTGAAGAGACTGTCAAAGTACTCTGGACAAGGCATAGAAGAGTTTAAAAATGAGGTTGTTTTGATCTCAAAGCTCCAACACAGAAATCTTGTGAGGATCTTAGGTTGCTGCATTCAAGGAGAGGAGAAGATGTTAATCTATGAATATTTGCCAAACAAAAGTTTGGACTCCTTAATTTTTGGTATGTCTTGTTTTCAACTTTGCTGCTTAGTGCTTCAGCTCTCACTTTGGACCAATAAATAACCATATATAGTGACATCTTCATACATCAAGTAACAACAATTTATCCAATGTGCTTCACTCTTGATTCCTTGAATTTTTGGTCCAGATGAATCGAAAAGGTCGCAACTAGACTGGAAAAAACGATTTGATATCATCTGTGGGGTTGCTAGAGGGATGTTATACCTTCATCAAGATTCGCGATTGAGAATCATTCATCGAGACCTAAAAGCCAGTAATGTCTTGATGGACTCTGCATTGAACCCCAAAATTGCAGATTTTGGTATGGCTAGAATATTTGGTGGGGACCAAATTGCAGCAAACACAAACCGCGTTGTTGGAACCTAGTAAGTATTCAACCACACTCGAGTCACATGACATTAATTAGTTTCATTTCATTATATGTTACTTAGATTCCCATGCCGATTTAAAAGCTATTTAAACACTACATAAATAGTTCACTTCTAGAATCCACCTATCTCCTAATTTCACATGATCAGTAAAATAAGATATTAATGATTTCAGTTTTGTTTTGCTTTTGTAGTGGCTATATGTCACCAGAATATGCCATGGAAGGACAATTTTCTGTAAAGTCTGATGTATACAGCTTCGGAGTTTTACTTCTAGAGATCGTTACAGGCAGAAAGAATAGTGGTCTATATGAAGACATTACAGCTACAAATTTAGTTGGACATGTTAGTATTTTTATGAGAACTATGATCCAATTTAAATGTGCCCTTTAGTAATCCGATTAACCTGGTAACTTTCTACTAATGTAGATATGGGATCTATGGAGAGAAGGCAAAACCATGGAGATTGTTGATCAATCATTAGGAGAGTCATGCTCTGACCATGAAGTCCAAAGATGCATCCAAATTGGTCTTTTATGTGTGCAAGATTATGCTGCTGACAGACCATCTATGTCAGCAGTTGTTTTCATGTTGGGTAATGACTCAACTCTTCCTGATCCAAAACAACCAGCATTTGTTTTTAAGAAAACTAATTATGAGAGTTCAAATCCATCAACCAGTGAAGGAATTTATTCAGTAAATGATGTAAGTATAACCATGATTGAAGCTCGTTGAAGGCCAATGCTTTTGGATAGTAGATGTGGAAAACCTGTATGCTATTGTATGATGCTATAGTATCATGAATCCAACAATAGTAAGGTTTGACAAAATATTGTATATGCCATTTCACATATTACCCAGTTTAGAACGATGATGTAAAAATCAAGAGTAATAAGGTGGTGAGGTTACCCTCATTTACTTCTTGTTGTATAACTACACTGCTCTAAGTATATTTTTTTATAAACAAAAACTGTAAATCTCGTTAATAAGAGTATGCATTATTGTTACTTCTTTCTTGTTTCTTTCTTGTTTCTTTCATTTTTGTTTCATTTTTCAGAATTTAGAAATTAATCTAAAGCTAAACTGTAGTTGTAGGCTGTAATTAAGATACCACGCAATACCTTAAAAAAACAAGAGGAGAATGAATGTTACTTGTATGTATGGTAGTTAACATTATATCCTTTCAATGAAAGAGTGAAACCTGTCATATTATGGTTCACTTGGGATTACCTTCGAACTTCAAAGTTGGAAAATTGTTTCTCTTCAATAAATCCATGGTTTCTAGGTCTATTACTCTATCTAGAACCTCCATGCCACCATAATTTCAATAGATATCAGTGCCCAAAATTTCATTTATTTATTTTACAAGACCATAAAGTGATTTTAAGTACACTAGCTAAGTTAGTAGCTAGAAAGCACGGGTCAAAAGATATTGTTAAAATGTTACACATGTACAAGCATACCCAGTAAAAAAAATCTACTGCATACTAAACAACTCTAAAACCTATAACCACCAAATTCACATTTGATGGGAAAGTGTGAAGTGTGAACCATGTATATATCTGAGGTAGCTTTTAGCGAGCACTGATAGTAGTAGCTGTTACTTCATTTATTGAAGATCCTCCTCCTGATGTTGATGATTCAGGCAAATCTTGGTTCTCATTGAATAAAAATGCTGGCTTTTTGGGTGGGGAAAGGGTTGTTTCATTGCCTAGCATGAAAACAACTTCTAACATGGATGGTCTACTGATGGCATTTTCTTGCACACACAATAGACCAATTTGAATGCACCTCAGAACAAGAGCAGGGGGATAAGACTGACACAGTGTTGAATCAACTATATCCAAGGCCATTCCTTCTGTCCAAAGTACCCACACCTACAATTGTATAACACAATCCTTAAATTAGTGATAACACATACAATAATTTGTTGGACAATTTTGAGGATACCTCTTGATTTTCCTTTTTCAACTTACGTATCCAATCAAATTTGGGGAGGCTCCTACTTTGCAACAATCTGTGTTCCTCTTGCCAGCAATAATCTCCAGTAGTAAGACTCCGAAGCTAAACACATCAGATTTTGTTGAATATCGTCCTTCCATCGCATATTCCGGTGACATATAACCACTACGATATAATTATACAAAACGGTTAGAACATTGTAAATAAGACAAGAACAATCACCATTCACTCCAATCTTGGTGTCCATATGAAAATTTACACCTACTATGTTCCAACCACTCTTTTCGTTCTTCCCTGGATTTGATCTTCTCCAAATATTCTAGCCATGCCAAAATCTGATATTTTTGGATTCATTGCAGCATCAAGTAGTACATTGCTGGCTTTTAGATCTCTATGAATTATTTTCAGCCTTGAATCTTGATGGAGATATAAAACACCTCGAGCAATCCCCAAAATGATTTCTAAGCGCTTATCCCAAGTCAGTGACGACCTTCGGTTTTTATCTGAATTGAATCGATCAAGTAGTCAGATATTTATCAAAGAATGCCATGGAAAAGGCATATAAAATTTTCTTTTATTTGTATTTTGTATAGTTTCAGAAAGTCATTATTTGGACTTGACAATGAAAGTATGCCATTTAGCATGGAAATTAATAAAGGGAAGGAAGCTTCTTCATGCTAACCTAAGTGCAAATTTATATATTCAGGTCGGGGAGACAATGAGTGAGTAGAGAAAGACGTACCGAAAATAAAGAAGTCCAAGCTTTTATTTGGTAGGTATTCATAAACTAGCATCCTTTCTTCTTTTTCAAAGCAACAACCAAGCAACCTCACAAGATTTCTGTGTTGGAGTTTAACTAATAATGCAACTTCATTTTTAAACTCATTTGTCCCTTGTCCTGAATGTTCAGACAATCTTTTCACTGCTATCTCTTGTCCATTGGCTAGGCAGCCCTGAAATATTTGTAACTCTTAAACCCCATTTCTCTGCTTTTGCATCATCTTTCTACAATTCGATTGAAGCGAAAATAAAGATATAAAAAGTAGTTCTTACAACAGTTGCACATGGTAGAATTTGAGTTACCTTATAGACAGAACCAAATCCACCTTGCCCAAGCTTATTCTCATGAGCAAATTTTTTTGTGGCTGTGATTATCATTTTAAGGCTGAAAAGGGGGAGATTTGGATGTGTGTTGCTTTGAACATCGCTCTCTTCTCTAGGGGAATCTTCGTTTAAATGATGCATCACTTTATCTGAAATTATAAATGCATAAAATACATGACATCATAGAATAAGCTTCTCTTACATTTTTGTGTTATTTCTACAAATTATTCATTCTATTTGAAAAAAGTTCTAACTTTCTTGTCTTCCTTTTCAGAGTGGAAATATTAGTTGATATGCTATAAACACATCAATATAAATTATATACAAGTCTTAACATCTATAATTCTACATTTAGCTAGTGTTGCAAATGTTAGTATCCCTCTTTATTATTATTATTATTATTATTATTATTATTATTATTATTATTATTATTATTATTATTATTATTATTATTATTATTAAATAAAAACTTTGAAGCAATACCATCAGTTGCTAAATAAATTGAGATTGGTTAAATAGCCTTACTAACTATGCCATAGTACGCAGTCCATATAATAATTGAAAACCACACAAAAAAAAGACTGTCATTTTTCATGCATATAGGCATGGTTGTTGCATATCGAGTCAATAATAAGAACCCTTTGTGAGACTGACAGCAAATAATAATGAACATAAAGAACAGAGGATATCCTTGAAAGTAAATCACGTACCTTTGCTTTTTCTCTTCCACAGGTAATACACACAAGAGAAAAGAATGACACTTGCTAATACAGTAGCAATCAGTATTGCAACCATCCTCTTTTTACCAAGTTTCTTTGATTTTTTGTTATAATTTGCTGAGAAAAAGAAACAAGCCAAATAGGTTCAAGCAGAACCCTAAAATATATACTAATATACATGGATCAAATTCATAAAGAAAAACTATAGTGGGAGGGAGGGTGTACCTAGTTCAACAGCATCAACACGGACAAATAAATCTTGGCCTTGATCACTAAGTTTTTGTATGTCTATCAAATTCCCATGCCATGCCAAGCACCCACTTCCACCATTCCTCACATCTAGAACTGAATAAGCAGTGCAAGAACAATTTCTCAAGCATTCCTTCTCACACTCTTCCAAACTCAAACCCCTTGTGGGAATTGCCACAGAGGTATCAGGAATCTTCAAGCCTTCAACTTTGACAAAGCCTTCTCCATTCCCACAAAGGGATACTCCTGGCTTCCTCACACACCCTCCTGATCCATCTCTGTTCTCATACCAATCATGTGGGAATTTAGGCTCAAAACCAGGTAGACAAGTACACCTAAAGTCCTCAAAGTTCAAAGAGTCACAGTTACCGTTTGATCCACAGGTTCCATAGTTATCACACTGATTTGCTGGTTCAGACCAGTACCTTTTCCATTCACTCTTTTGGTTATCCCAAGTGAATACTTGAAAGAAACCTGATTGCTGAACTACTATCCTAGGGATTATGGACTTATCAAACATGTTGCATGAGAGTGCTACTTGGTTGTCATCTTCAGTAAAAGAAATGTTAAAAATTAACATGTCTCTTTTCATGTTGGGTATACCCATTAATAACTCACCGTTCCACGATCCACCTCGCCACAAGGGAGAGTTCTGGTAGTACAAGAACAACTGTGGTTTCTCACCAGTACTGCTGAATCCCAGTGTGTAAGAACCTGTTCCAGGGTCATCATCTGTCTTCCATGATTGGAGGAACCAACTCTGATTAGCTCTTCTGTCAAAACCAATTCTTAAATATGGAATCAAGGTGTCTGTGGGATGATCAAAGCTTTGCCAGATAAGAGTTTTGGTTTTGATGTTGTTTAGAATCAAAACAAGGTTTGCTAGGTCTGAGAGTTGAGCTATGACGTTGTTGTTGTTGGTGTTTGATTTGGGGGTTGATACATTGGTAGACCAAATGGGATTGGTGCTATAGTTGTGGTGGAGGACTAGGTTTCCATTTGGGTCTATTGAGAGAACCCCAGAAGTGTTATTGATGGGACTGTTTCTGTTTGCAACCCAAACCACAGTTTTTTGGGGCAAATTGTTGTACCATATTCCCACATAGCGTGTGTTGGACTTGCTAGGACTGAAGAATCCAAGAGCAAATGTTTTGGCTTTGGAAACAAGAACCTCGCCATCTCTAATGGCTTTGTCAGCAGATATGGTATCAGAACAAGAGCAAAATGAGAAGCTAAAGAGTAGAATCAAAGAGCTTAGCAAACAAATCTTACGATTATGATTTTGGTGCATGACAAAGCTAGGCAGATTTTTAGCACAGTGCATGGAGTTGCTCTTTCATTTTCCCCTCTTACATTTTATGAGGAGAAATATATACTATTTTGTAGAATAGAGATGTCAAATCAAATTTGCTACACTCCTTCATTCTAATTTTTCTCTCTAGCAGATTCATGTACTCTCAAGACTTTGACTTGGATTGAGGACTACTAGACTTGGAAACAAAATCATTCTTTCTGACAACATTCTGTCTTCTCATGATTGTCGTGGAGGCTGCTGATTGAATGGGCAACAAAAGCCGTATCTAGGACGTCACTCTTTGGAGGCCAACTAGTCCTATTTACAAACAACAAGTGTACTGTAAATATTTATACTACACTTTTGCTTATAAATAGGACGAGGTACTATTTTACAAGATTGCCTTGCACCAATTACAGGAAGACATATGACGTTTTCTGTTTAAGAATAACAGATTTTTATGATGGGGTAGTGGATTAATATAATTAATAATTGATTTATCTCAAATCCAACGATTGCAAACAATGATCGAAGAAAATAGGTTTTGTCTAACATAACTTCTAAGAGAGATCAACCTTAGTTCGTAAGCTCGAATTATTATCAAAAACATTATTCTGTAGAAAATTGGGTGATACGTAAAGGATTAATTAGCTATAAGTGGGGATGTAACAAAATTTGATGTGAAATTATAAGATTATTAGTATATAAATAATTTAGGCCTTGCGGCTAATGTGTGTGCTCCACTCTAATCCTTTTTCTCACCCTATTGGTATTGTGATTGACTTCACTTGGAGGTTTAAATATTTTCACGAAAACTCTTGCTGTCTGCCTAATTACGCGTGGGTACTTTTGACTATATTATGTGCTAAATACATGTACGAGGAAAGCAGCCCTTGACTTTACTACATGTTATTTATACATATATACACGCAACTATTTCTTCATTTTTTTCCATCTTGTCTGCGATACTGTTTCGGAGTGTAAACCTATATGAAAAAAGGAACAACTATGGCCAGTATCATCATAAAATGAGTTTTAATATTGGTTCTTTTCAAAATTTAAGATCGTTTTGGTAGTGAATGCAAAATTGGTTGATAAAAGTTTCTTATACTATATAGTACAATTTAACGAAGGCATCTCTAATATATTACACACATGAAAAAGATCATACTATATATAAAAAAACATTGCAACTATCAGATGAAGGATTAACTTCAAAGAATTTTTGTGAATATACTGCTGTGCTAGCTTGGATGAGGTCATGCTCCTTTCACTACCTGGCATCTAGCATTGTGACAGTGACTTGGTTCACCGTGCATGATTCTTGTTTACTTGAAGAAGAATCAGTTTCCATAGGATTCCTTCCTAGAGAAAATCCAGGGTTTTTGGGTTGTGACATTGATGCAGTGTCACTGCTCAGCATCAAGACCACAGAAGACATTGTTGGCCTATCTTCCGCGCGCTCTTGCACGCATAAGAGACCGACTTGTATGCATCTAAGAACTTCAGATTGTGAATATGAATTGTCAATCGACGGATCAATCAGTTCCAAAGCATTTTCTTCTTTCCACAGCTTCCACGCCTACAATACAAGAAAGCACAATCAGTTAGAAAATAGTAGGACATTATGTTATAACCAAGTAACATACTAATAAAAGAGTTTCCACATACATGCCCTAGAAGATTCAATTCTTTGTTCGCGGAATAGAACCCTCTGTTCTTTTTTCCACTTATGATCTCCAGCACAAGAACCCCAAAACTAAAAACATCAGATTTTACTGAGAATATCCCATCCATAGCGTATTCAGGGGACATGTAACCACTGCATATAAGAAAAAAAATATTTATAAATAGTAAATATCGCTACATTCTGTTTATTTATTTTTGTTAAGTACTAGTGTGTGTGGTAAAATTATTACATGATCCAGGACCATCATCATTTCCACCAATATCCAGGTGACATGTAATTAAACATTATTAATTCTTTCTTGTAAATTGAAAATCTCGGTCACATTTCACGTAAAGATTAGTTGGAACTATGGACATGTGATGCTCCTAGACCATGTAATGATTTCTCGCAGTGACATGATACTGTTACTTAGTATACTCACTATGTTCCAACAACTCTCATGGTATTTGCTTCTGTCTGATCAGTGCCAAAAATTCTAGCCATCCCAAAGTCTGATATCTTTGGGTTCATCTCTTTGTCAAGTAGAATGTTGCTTGCCTTGAGATCCCTATGGATGATCCTAAATCTGGAATCTTGGTGCAAATAAAGGAGCCCTCTAGCAATTCCACATATAATGTTGAAGCGCCTTTGCCAATCCAGGGAGGATCTTTTTGTTTTGTCTGGATCATGATTTATTATCAATATCAAGTGTTTGAAATTTGAATACGCATTTAGAATCAGAATGTTGAAATAACTCACCAAACAAAATGGCATCAAGGCTTCTATTTTCCATGTACTCATACACTAGCATCTTCTCATCCATCTGAATGCTGCAACCAAGAAGCCGAACAAGATTTCGATGTTGAAGCTTGACAATTAACTTGACCTCGTTCTTAAACTCGTCCATTCCTTGCCCAGAATTTTTTGATAATCTCTTCACAGCAATGTTCTGACCTTCCATCAACCTGCCCTGGTATGACCACAATTATTACTATTATGATTTAATGAATGACAAGCGAATTTTTTAGGACTTATTGTGGTTGCAGCCATAAAAACAACTCACTTTGTAAACAATACCAAAGCCTCCTTGTCCAAGTTTGTTTTCATCAGAGAAGTTGTTTGTAGCCATTGTTATTGTGTTAAAATCAAACAATGGTAACTCTAGGTCATCCATGTTACTTTCACCTGTCTGTTCTCTGTTACTTGAAAACACTCCCTCATTCATTAACAAATCCTGACTTCTTTCTGAAAAATCTGGTTTTGAAACCAAGAAGCAAGAACATTTCATCATACTGCATATATAATTGCAATTTGCATTCATATGTGGGAAACTAATCGTGATCTATTACCTTTTTTATCTGTCTTCCATTTCAATATACACTGCAAGATCCTCTTCTTCCACAAGATAAAGATGGCAAATGCCAATAGTATAAAAGCTGCAACGCCAACTATAATGCCTACAACCTTAATTGTATCACTTGTCTTGTGAGAACCACCTTCAATCCCTATGTCATCTGAGAAATAGTTTTTTTAGTTGAGATATTCACTTTACATTTGGTCAAGTTGTTAAAAAGAAATATTAGTTTTTTTGCATTGAGAACTTGAGCAAGAGGATTAGTGCAGATATAAAGGCATGTAAAACTTCTAGGTAACCAATTTAAAACAAACCAATAAGCTCCTTGAAAAGGAAAAAATGCTATGATTTGGTTTTAAGGGAACACGTTCATGCTGCTTGCAAAAGGGATGCGTGTGAAATTAACAATATTATATTTGGCAAAGAGAAGCTAGAGAAGGAAGCCAATTAATTTCAAACTGATTCTATTTTTTTTCCTTTTTGTCCTTGTAAAATCAAATCCATTCATATTTTAATCATAAGTTTATTTTCTATTAAAAAAAAGTCACAAAAGGGCTAAGAAGAAAAATGGGGATAGAATTTTTGTTTTTTCATAATAGAACTTAGACTCACGTTTGAGGAAGATGTGCAACTTTCTGAAGACACCTGCTCCCACCAAAATGGATAGTTTTTTTCCCTTTTGGCTGCCACCACAGAAGGTGGTGGGCTCCATTTTATTCACCAAATCCCTATCCTTACAAATTTCATGGTCCTTCCTTAAGATGATTCAAACATTTTTCCTCAGTCATTAACCTTTTTCCAATTGCCTCTTAATCCCTCCTTTCCTTTTTGTCAAATTTCAATAGGACATGCTCTTGATAAGATAAGATGTGACTTCAGCAAAATTGTGATCATGCATTTATTACGAGTAGTCACATTATGGTTGAAGTATGACGACCAAATAGAACACCACTATTTAATTTAGTTTCGATAAGTGTGAATGGAAAAATATTATCATACAACATAAATGCAAAAATTATATCCTTCTTGAGAGTTTTCTTCCAATAGAATTTGAAACTTAGTTAGCTCAACACACCATAGAAGACTAATTTCTTGCATTAGACATAGCCCCTATTAGTTAATCTTCCTTTAGTAAACATATAAAATGAAATACAAAGAGCATGTGAATAACTTATAACACTATATTTTGCATCAAGTGTGCGAAGGAAAGCATAGGGTAAAAAAGTGCAACAGGTGTGGCCCAATGGAACCTCAGAAGTCAAAAAGGTTGGGCCACGACCCAACTCCCAACAATATAGAGCCGAACATTTAAAATATTTTAAAAAAAATTAAATTTAGAAGATCCATTGGAACAAAAAATTTCACTGGGTCCACGTCAACTTCATGGACATCAATTACGAGAACGAAAGCAATAATAGTAGGCCCACAAAACTTTAACCAAGTCCTTTAATTATGCATTTTAACTTGATTAACTCACGCAACAAATCAAGGCTAGGACGGCACATTGGAGCCATGCAGTTTAGCACTCGTCAACAAACATCCCATACGTGTTTGGCTGTCGTCATCAACCTTCTTTTTTTTTTCTTTCTATAAAGGTGCTTCATCCGTGTTGGTTGAGAATATAAGTGAATGAACCAAAATTCGTTCCCTTTTAGTATATGCAAAAATGTCAATTGGATATATGTGTGACTTGTGAGACTATCAATATTTCATTATTATTTCTATATAAAAAAATATATTGTTGTTCAATTAGAAATTATAATGAGTATGACTTTTAAGTAAAAAAAAAATATTACTTAAAAGTTATACTTATCATAATTTATAGAGAAATTAAACTCAAACATTAGTACCTCCATTTCAAAATAATTTATTTTAAAGGTTTTTATACAAGAGTAAAGAAAAATAATAAATAATTTAATGGATGAAACAATTTATTCAAATATCTTTATTAATTTTCGAAAAGTTAATGGACTTATCACTCAAAAATCATCATGCTAGCTAATTGTTAAGTTAGGATAAATAAAATTGAAACAAGAGATGCCAAAAAATATATTTTATGTTTTTTATATTTTATATTTTATTTAAAAAATAAAAACAATAAAGCTTAGCTTTCACAATCACACCACACCACACCACAAATGATCTTTCATCTTCCAACAAGAAATGGAGGATGGTTAGCTTCCTTCATTTGGAAGCATTTCTAAGTCCCTATACTTATATTTTGGGCCACCAATGCATCTGCCACAAATCTTATGAATAGCATTTTCAAGGTTGGTGAAGCAGTAGCCGCGTGAATCTTAGGTGGCTACTAAGTGTGACGGCAACAGCGACACAAGCCAAGTGAAACAAGGAGTATCAGCAGCACCAGTGTGATCAGTATGTGAAGGATCTAACTAATGCACTAGCAGTTGGGCGAAAATGGTCATGGTTGATTTGTTTATTTCTTTAGGATGATGTCATTAAGAACTTGTATTTTAGATAATCGTTCATAAGTCTTCTTCTTTTGTTTATATAAAACTTAATTTTAGTCTTTAAACTTTAACTTAAATTAATTTAATTTCTAAACTTATTAAATTGCAGTAGTTTTCGTCTCTACTCGTGGTGTAAACTGCCTAAAATAAAGGACAAAAACTATTGTCTTTTAGAGTTTAACAACCAAATTGATTAAAGTTAAAATATGAGAAAAATACTAATTTTATAAAAAAAAAATACATGATAAAAACATATTTTACCCTTGCATTCTTTCGAAGAAAGACAATGCAGGTAAAAAAAATTGAAAGCAATGGGACCGTAAACATTGAAGAGCACGTGGTGCAGCTACAGGCTAATAACAACGCAAACACTCTCTTGGCTTATATAGGTTTTGTTGTCATTCATTTCGACCCCATTGCATTGCGTTGGTCTCATTCACATTGCAATGTCTCAGTCAGTTCCCATTGCAGGAAAAACACTCTAACTGGACCACCAAGGAAGACAATCCCAACTTTCCACCTCATTCAATCCCAATGCAAATATCAGTATTTCATAATGACATATATATAGTTGGCGGTCTCTGATAATTACAGTATTATTTTTTCCCATAAAATATTAGGTACATGGAGAAATCAGTTTGGTTTTGGGACTAATAACTTGATTTTTCTACAATATTACAATATTTTTCTTTATTTGAATTATTTCCTAAGACAAAAGTCAATCGGGTAACGTGGATAATATTTTTCATTTAAAAATTTCCTTAGATTAAGTTACAACGTCTACTACAACTCGAATCTTATATTCCACTTTAATATTTCACCCACCTCAGGTGACTTCATAAGAAAGTTACTTTGTTTATAAAATAAAAAAAATGTTACTTTCTTTCCAAAAGTTGTTATTATTCAATTGTTACTTAAATGTCCAAGCTCTCATTTTGAACATGACAGATAAGTACTCTTAGTCTTTAAGGGCTGTGGCTATAGAATAATCTTGAGCACAATAAAGGTGAGGTGTGCATGTCAAACGAGTTTTATTTCAGTCTTCGTTTCATATTTGAATATTCTCTCTAGTTATTATTCAAACATCCAATGATGTGGTGGAGGACCCTTCCCCTCCGACTAGTTTATTTCAGTCCGAGATAGACTCAATTTAAATTTGATATATTTTAAAGATTAGTTCAGATTATATACTGAATTCTTTGAAAAAAAAAATTATAATATCATATTATTTGGTATATAATATTATTGATTTTTTTTATGATTAATTTTTATAAAAAAAATTGATTAATTATTTTTAATGAGATTTTTTTTTTCTTTTAACCACATTTTTTTCTTTCACAATACTCTTAAACTTGAGACCTCACTTTAAACTTGAGACCTCACTTTAAAGGAACTGAATTTATTAACACTAGAAATAACATAATTTGTTGGTATATTTTGGATTGTTCAAATTTGATTATTGTATTTCTTAAAAAGAAAAAAAAAATACAGATAAAATATACCAATTTTATCAAATTCAAGCAACCAAATGCATATGCCCTGAGCTCCCTTAATCCAAATTTCCCCCATGAACATAAAACGAAAAAAATCCAAGCCAGGAAACAAAGATTTAGTGAAAGAAATAAACTTTAGAAGGAGAAAGAAGAACATACCTACATCAGAAGCAGCCAATCTGACATAAAGATCTTGGCCTCCCGCGGGGTATTTCCTCACATCCAAAAGCTCCCCAAGCCACATCACACACCCACTCCCTCCATTCACTATCTCAACATTCGCATAACCACTGCAAGAACAATTCTTCTTACACAATTCTCCACACTCCACAATCCCCATGCTCCTGTTCACGAACACCAACGTTGTTTCAGGCAACTTCACATTCTGCATACGCATAAACCCGTCACTCCCACATTTCAATTCTGTGTTCCTCACACACCCATCAGACCCGTCTCGCAGATTCCACGCCTGCGGGTTCCTCGGCCGGAACCCTTTGATACACTGACACACCGGTGACGCGTTCGTGTCACAGACCCCGTACGCCCCGCACTCTTTGTAGTTGTCGCATTGGTCCTTTGGAGCATACCAGAATTTGTTCCACACCTGCATGCTTCAAGTTAAGTTATAAGGTTGACTTCGTGATAAAATAAAATAAAAGTCGTAGATTTAAATTATTTCTTCTAACAAAAAATTAATGATTAACTACAAGGTTTTAAAAACGCCTTGACTGTGATTTAGGCCTTTTAACATCAAGATATGCTATATTAGCAATCACAACGAAATTGCAAAGTGACTACTTTTAAAACCATGATTAATAACTAATATTAACCGATAAAGAAAAAAAAAAAAAAAAAAACCTGTGTGCTTTGGATCCACGTGAGGCGTTGGAGTTCCCCAATTGAGTTCACGGAGAGTCTAGAAAACAAAGAAACGTTCACAATTGAGAAAGTGTAGTATGCTTCGTGTTGGTCCACAAAGAACGTGAATTTGATGGAATCTGTGTTTGGTTGCATCTCGGGCACCCCGCTGAATCTCTCGCCGTTCCAAGGGCCGCTACGGTAGATTCTCTGGTTCTTGTTCCAGAGGAATATTTCCGGGAGGCCACGTGGATCGAGCTTGAAGGAAAAATCCCCGCTTGAAGGGTCTTCGTTCGTGACACTCCACGAGGTTATGTGTTTTTCTATGCCTGTATCGAAGTTCCAACCTAGTTTCATGCCCGGTAACAAGGTGTCTGTTGGGTAATCGAAGCTCTGCCAGAGAATTTTCTTTGGGTCATTCTCATTTGGTTCTTTGAGAACCAGGTTTCCCGAATCGAAAAGCTGAAGAATTAGATCGGAGGGTGTTGTTGTGGTTTGATTTGAGGACCATATGGGTTTCTGGGATTGGTTTATGATGACGAGGTTTCCTTGGTCGTTTATTTTGAGGAATCCGATGGAGGTTTGAAGAGGGATGTCTCGGTTTGCGACCCACACCACTGTTCTATCTCTCTCGTGGATGGTTTTGTACCAAATGCCCAAGTACCAGGTGGTATTGGTGTAGGAAAAAAAACCCAGTTCAAAAATCGCGTTTGGGGAGAGGAGGGTTTGGTTTGTTCGGAGGGATTGTGAACTTGTTAAGGTGTCTGTGGAGATTGAAACTTCACAGAGAGTGAGAAAAGTGGTGAAGCAGAGAAGGAAGAGAGATAGGGGGTTAGTGGAACCTCCCATGTTTGGAGTGAGAGAATTTGTTAGTGAAGGGTGGATTTAAGTACTTACTTGGAGAAGGTTTAAAGTTTAATGTGAGAACCATTTATTCTTCTTTTGGTTTTGACAGGGAGACAGTAAAGAACAAGAAGTTGACTCAGCCATCCAAGCACTCATTTTCCTGTGGATTTTATTGGTCTAGTTTTTTCTCTTTTCCTTTAGTAGGGCTTTACCGTTTTCTTTCAAAATAAAGCTTCACCAATTTTTATATTGAGAGAGAGAAATAGATTATTTAGATTTCTGGGCTTTTCGTAAGTTTGGGCTTGATATCCATAGGCCTACTTTAGGAACGTGAACACATTTTCCAAGAATAAAATGGGGAAGAGCTTTATACATCATACATTTGTTTAATATACTTAGAATGAACATTGTGTTTTTAAAAGTATCTTCATTTTATTATAGACTTCTTACATACAGATTCATAATCTATAAGAATCTTATGGGTTCGTCAATCCATCTGATCTATATAGATTACGCCAATCCGTAAGTAAGTTTTTTGTAACGCTCCAATCAACTGAGTTAATAAGTCAATTTTAAAAAATAATTAATGTCGATACATATAATACTAATTTTTTTAATATATATTTAATACACATACAAGTTTACGTAATAAATTTTGTAACAATTAATTTTGATCTAATAATTAAAGTATTTTTTACATAGGTCTAATATTTTTTTAATAAACTCATAAATTTTTATTTAAAAATATAATTTTCATTTAAATATATGATTGTTATATGTAAAAAATACTTTAATTATTAGATCAAATTAATTATTACAAAATTTATTATGTAAACTTATATATGTATTAAATATATATTAAAAAATTTAGTGTTATATGTATCAACATTAATTATTTTTTAATATAATTAACCTATTAGTTCAATTGGTTGGGGTGTGAATGATGCAAGTTCAAGCCTATGTGTCATTATTTCAAAAAATATATTTTAACTTAAAAAACTAAAAGTTAAATTTATAAAGTTTTTTTAAATGAATGTAAGAATATTTTAAAACTCTATTTTAACAAATCACAATTTTTTTAAAAATTACATTTGAAAAAGAAAACTCATGTGGGTACTAATGTCAAAATAATATAAAAAATGAGTTAATTAAGAGACTAAAGAGAGAAGAGTCTCAAGTAATTAGTACTCGAGTTTATAATATAGGACTTGATTAACAAGAAGTAAAAAATATTAAAAGAAAAGTATTTGAAATTATAATTAAATTATGGGTAATTAATTAAACTAGATGCTATAAAATTATGTACTTATAGATTGATAAGAAATTATGTACTTATTTTAAAATTTTAAAATTAGATGTTATAAAAAA